>APFE031337349.1:0-11823 GCA_000404065.3 Pinus taeda | reverse complement strand
GATAAGTCAATTTCTTTTGATTGCAATTTTTCTCTTACAAAATGATGTTGTGTCTCAATGTGTTTTGTCCTTGCATGAGATATAGGATTGTTTGCCAACTTGATAGTGCTTTGATTGTCACATCTGATTACTGTAGGTGCTTGTTGTGTTTCTCCAACATCTTCAAGTATCCTTCTAAGCCATATTGCTTCACAAGTAGCACTGCATAATGCTTTATATTCAGCTTCAGTGGATGACAATGAAACAGTTGGTTGTTTCTTACTACTCCATGATATTGGTCCTAAACCAATATTGAACACATATCCAGTAGTAGATTTCCTATCATTTGGATTTCCAGCCCAGTTAGAATCAGAATAACCTGCCAATTCAACATCAAATTCATTAGTATACATAATAGCAACATTAAGTGTTCCTTTCAAATATCGAAGGACTTTCTTTGCTGCTTTCCAATGGCTTTCACAAGGCTTAGCCATGAACTGACTAAGTATGCTGACAGAATATGCTATATCTGGCCTGCTAGTGGTAAGATAATTCAGACTTCCCACCATTTGACGATACATAGTTCCATTCACCTCTTTGGTTCCATCATCACTGCACAATTTGACATTCTGTTCTAAAGGAGTAGATGTTGCTTTGCATTCAATCATATTGAATCTTTTAAGGATTTCCCTTTTATATTTGCTTTTTGTGATTAGTGTCTTACCAGGTTCCCTCCAAACTTCAAGACCTAAACAATAATGAAATTCACCAAGATCCTTCATCTCAAATACATGTGACAATTGATTTTTAATTTCTTGAATCAACTTGCATGCATTTAATGTTATGATAAGATCATCAACATATACAGATATTAACCCAACATTCTTGCCTTCATCTTCCTTGATGTATAAGTTAGGATCATTTTTACTTCTCATAAAACCTTTCTCATAAAATAAAGAATAAATTTTCACATACCATGATCTTGGTGCTTGTTTCAAGCCATATAAAGCTTTCTTTAACCTACAAACCAAATGCTCCTGTCCCTGTTTTACAAACCCTTCAGGCTGAACTAAATAAACTTCTTCTTTTAACTCACCACTCAAAAATGCAGACTTGACATCTAAGTGATGCATTTTCCAATTATATTTTGTAGCTAATGCAATCATGATTCTAATTGTGTTCATCTTAGCTACAGGTCCAAAAGTATCTTCATAATCAATTCCCTCCTTTTGTGAATATCCTTTTGCAACCAATCTAGCTTTATGTTTATCAATACTACCATGAGCATTAAATTTAGATTTATAAAGCCATTTGCATCCTATGGGAACTTTGTTTTTAGGCAAATCTATTAATTCCCATGTGTCATTCTTCATTATAGAGTTATATTCTTCATTCATTGCATCTCTTCATTCTTCATATTCTTTAGCTTCATCATAGCTTGAAGGTTCTACAACATTCATAACGAGGGACATTAATACATAATATTTATACCTTACAGGTACCTGACTTTGACGTGATGACCTTCTTGGAGTTTTACTACTTTCATCTTTCTTTCGACTTTGCAGGGTCTCCTCTCCTCTCCTTAGAGTGTCATGACTGCTTGATGCTACTTGCTCTTGTACCTGTTCATGTGCTTGTTCCTGTTCTTGTTCAACACTTGTATCTAATTTGACATAATCATCAATATCATGCCATACACTAGTATTATTTATTTTATCACCTTCATTTTCATTCTCATGAAACATCACATCCCAAGCAGTCTATGAGTACTGGGATCAAACAACTTGTATGCTTTCTGTTTATCACAATAACCAATAAATATGCACTTAATTGACTTTGCATCAAGTTTTCTTCTTTCATCTTTAGGAATATGAGCAAAGGCCTTGCAACCAAAAACTCTTAAATGACTCACTTTTGGTTTGTACCCATAAAATGCTTCAAAAGGTGTTTTAAGCTCTAAACTTTTGGTTGGACTCCTATTTTTCAAATAAACAGCAGTATTAATGGCTTCAACACAAAAAAACATTAGAGATATTTTTACCTTGAAGCATACTACGTGCACATTCAACTAGTGTTATGTTTTTCCTCTCAGCAACTCCATTTTGCTGAGGTGTATGTGGCACTGTAAATTGTTGCAGAACCCCATTGCTTTTACAATATTGATTAAATTCTCTTGATTTGAATTCTCCCCCTTGATCAGATCTCAAGATTTTGATGTAATTACCAGTTTGTTTTTCCACCATACTCTTAAATTCTTTAAAGTACTCAAAAACATCACTCTTCTTTCTTATGAAATAAACCCATGTATACCTAAATCTATCATCCACAAAAATAAGAAAATACCATGCTCCACCAATAGACCTAGTTTGCATAGGTCCACATACATCAATATGAATTAATTAAAGTATCTCCCTTTGCCTTTTTTCTTTATGTATAGGAAATTCCTCCCTATGTTGTTTGCCAAGTACACATGCTTCACATTCAACATGATCATTCTTCAAGACAAGAAGACCTTCAACCATTGTGTTCTTTTGAAGTAGCATTAAATCTTTGTGATTTAGATGTCCATACCTTTGATGCCATAAATCTACTATTGATATTGTTGTAGATGGCAACGCTTGATGACTTTTCTTGGTCACATCCAATTTATACAAGCCTCCAACTCTGGTTCCTGTGGCAATAACTTTGTACTTATCTTGAATGTCTTTCACTACACATTGTGATTTAACAAATTCCATCTTCAAATCTTGGTCAATAATAATAGAAACATAAATTAAATTCTTTTTGATATCAGGAACATACATCACATTGTGGATCTGTTTCTCTTGTCCATTAGGCAAATTTACACCTATTACTCCATAACCTTGAACTTTAAGTGATCTGTTATCTCCTAGACAAACATATGTTCCATCAATGTTTTCATAATATTCATCAAACCACTCCTTATTACAAGACATATGGAGTGATGCACCAGAATCAATGAACCAAACATTCTTATCATCATTTTCCACATAAAATGCTGCATCAGAAACAAACAATTTAAGATTTTTAAATCCATCACTAATTGAGGTATCTTTGTCCACAAAATTTCCATTATGCGTTCTGTTTCTTTGCCTAGACTCATTATATTTCCTTTTATAACAATCTTTAGAATGATGCCGAAGTTTTCCACAATAATAACACTCATTATTTCTTTTATCATGGATTGGAAATTTAGACTGTGTCATACCTTTTTGTTTTGCTTGAAAATTGCCTCCTTTGTTCTTGTCGCATGGCTTGCCTCTATATGGATATTTGCCTTTGGCCACCAATACCAAATCTGAACTGCTAGAGCCCAAATTAAAGCTCTTCATCCTCTCCTCCTCTTGTAGAAGAATTCCTGTCAATTCATCAAATGTAGGGGGTTTCTCTCTAGCTGCAAGACTTGAAACAAAAATTTGATAATCTTGCACTAAGCCATTTAATGTTATGGTGACTGAGTCAGTAGTAGACACCTTTTCACCAATATCTCCTAACTTATCACTTAAATCTTTGACACGACATATGAAATTGCTTATATTTTCATTTGCTTCCATTTTTCGAGATAAAAGCTTAGTCTTCAAAAACAAGATCCGGTTTGTATTTGTTGTTTCATACAAAACATTCAGCGTATCCCATGTTTCTTTTGATGTCTTGCAATCTCTGATGTGAGGAATGATGTTGTCCTTTACAGACATATGCAACAACACCTTTGCTTCTATCTCCCTTCTCTCCCAATCTGGAATAGAACCTGCAACAGTGGGTTTGGGCTCATCCCCACTCACAATGGAACACAAATTATTTCCTTCTAAAATAGTCATTAACTTGAATTTCCAATTCACATAATTTTCTCCATCAAGTTTGGTGGATTCATTCATATAAGTATCAAGCAATAAATTTGCCATGATGGAAAGAAAACTTTATCCAATCACCAAAATGCCACCAAATCTAAATCCAAATGCACCAATTTTCACTAAATCTCATAAACCTTTTCACCACTCATGCACCATCAAAATCTTAACTCCTTTTCACTATTAAAAATTTTCCAAATCTTTTCTTTCTTTTGTTTCTTTTTATTTTAATTTGTAAATTCTTTTGCCCAACTTTCTAATTATAGAGAATGTAAAATACTTTCCCTATAGAGTGTGCATTGATCTCAGATTATAATATCTCAAACAGAGTAATTTCTAGCAAAATCACCCGAACTATTACATGCTCGTAATCTACCTTGCAATAATTAAAATAACTCGTATAATAAAAAGTCAAACGTTCCCCAGTTTTCTATTGGGATAGGCATTGTATAACAATGCAATGCCTGGATGCGCACCAAAACAGAGAAAGCTCCAGATTACCCTCTGAATCCATCTAATTCTGGCAGAACACACATCTCCAAATCCAGTCTCCGCTTCAGCAAACTTCTCCACACTCTCCGCACAACTGACTACGATCCTGCAACCTTCGATCCACAACTATCACCTTTATGAATAGCAGCAGCGCTCACAAACACAAACACTGTCAATGAAATGTAGAAGCGCTCACAATGCTCTCACACAATCAATCTTTCTCTGCAACACAAGGTCTCTCGAACCTCACACAACGATATTTCATTCACTTTGATTGCTCGACTTGCACACACAGCGGGCTCTCACACTCAGCCCTCAACCTCGCTTTGATACCATGACAGAGAGAGAAGAGGCGCACAACTCATAAAATCAACACACGGTTTATAACTTCACAACATGCTTCCATTCATCGATTAAACTGGTATATATACAGGCAGAAGAAGCTTCTGGATATCAATTCAGGCGGTGGCTTCCTGAAGAAGCTTGCCCCTTTGTCAACACTTTCTAGATACTGCATTAAAATCACAACCATTTACATCCTATGGGGGGTTTACCTTCAAGAAATTCAACCAAATCCCAAGTATGGTTTCTATTTATTGATTCTATTTCCTCATACATTGTAGCCCTCCATGCATCAGATTTACTTGCTTCCTCATAATTTGCAGGTTCTATAATGTTTACAATCTTTGACATTAATGCATAGTCTTTCAATCTAGAAGATAATCGAGTCTTCCTACCTGATCTCCTTGGTAGGGGACTTACCTCAACTCTAACTATTTCAGCCTTTTCTAGGCTTACATCATCATTGATTACATTATCTGTTACTTCTTCTTCTTGTTTCTGCTCCTGCTCTTCATCTTCCTCACTGTTTTCTTCCAATAGCAATGGAATGTGGAAATCACTGTTAGAGTCATCCTTTTCTTCTTGAACCTGTTCATGAAATATAACATCTGTGCTTGCAAAAACCTTGTGAGTCACAAGATTATTTAGCTTATATGCCTTGAACTCAGTGCCATATCCAACAAATATACATTTCAGTGCTTTGGGATCTAACTTCTTCCTATCTGCCTTAGGTATATGAGCATAAGCTTTTGACCTAAATATTCTTAAGTGACTCACTGCTGGTTTGAATCCAAACAATGCTTCAAAAGGGGTTTTGAAGCCTAAACATCTAGTAGGACTCCTATTCTTTAAATATATAGCAGCGTTAATAGCTTCTGCCCAAAGACCATTTGATAGACCCTTAATTTGAAGCATGCTACTTGCGCACTCCACAAGAGTTATGTTCTTATGTTCTGCCACTCCATTCTGCTGTGGAGTGTGGGGCACTGTAAACTGTTGCACAATCCCATGATGCTTGCAGAAATTCATAAACTCTCCCAACCTGTATTCTCCCCTTTGATCTAAGCAGAGAATTTTTATCCTTTTTCCTGTCTGGTTTTCTACCATGGATTTAAACTCTTTAAAATACTAAAAATCTTGACTCTTTTTACTCAGAAAGTATATCCATGAAAATCTAGTCCAATCATCTGTAAATAAGATAAACTAATATGCTCCTCCTAATGACCTAGTTTGCATAGGTCCGCAGATGTCTGTATGCACCAGTTCTAAAATATCTCTTTCCTTTCTATTAACATGCAAAGGGAACTCTTCTCTATGCAATTTCCCTAATGTAAATCCATCCCAATCCAGCTTAACATTATGGAAAATAGGGAGTCCATCAACCATACCTTTTCTCTGAAGTAAGATGAGGTCTTGCAGATTAAGATGGTCGAATCTCTAATGCCAGAGATCTTCAACTGTCGATCTAGCTGCAACCATTGCTTGCTGTGGCATACTCTTCACATCTAGTTTGTATAGGTTCCCCATGTGCACTCTTGTTGCAACTATTTCCGTCTGGCTATCCTTAATGACAGAGTTAGTCTTAAAGAATTGAACTTGCATGTCTTGATCAGTAATCATTGAGACAGAGACCAAATTTTTCTTAATTCCTGGAGCATACAATAGATTTTTAAGATGTCTAATGTCACCACTGGGTAACTTTACAGGAATGTCACCATATCCTTTGATCTCATATCCAATGTCATCTCCTAAATAGATTTTCGACCCACATGAAGTTTCTTCAAGAAATTCAAACCATTCCTTCTTACCAGTCATATCTAAGGTTGCGCTAGAGTCGACATACCATATGTCGTCCTCATCTCCCTTTAAAGCTAAAAGAGCACAATCAACTATAAATAATCGAAGTTCGTGGCTATGGTCTTCTTCTTCCTCAACAAAGTAACTCTTATGTTTTCTCTGTTTGTTTCTTCCTTCGTCTGCCTACCTCTTATAACAATGTTTAATCTGGTGACCAGGTTTTCCACAGTAAAAACATTCCTTGATGGGAAAATTATTAGCAGACATACCTTTAAAAGTTCTCTTCTGAAATGTGTTGGCACCTTTCTGTTGCTGCTGCTACGGTTGATGATGCTGCTTCCCTCTATACTGTCTCCTTTTTGTCATCGGAGCAAGGTCATTGTTCTTTGATTTCAAATTTTGTCGCCGCTCTTCTTCCTGTAGCAGAATCCCTGACAACTCTTCAAACACAGGGGCTTTCTCCCTTGTTGACAACCCTGAGATGAACACCTAGTATTCATCAGTCATTCTATTCAATGTGATCGTGACCAGATCTGAATCAGAAACTTTTTCTTCGATATCTCCCAATCTGTCCTTCAGGTCTTTAACTCTAACAATGAATCCAACAACGGACTCATTCTCCTTCATCTTCAATGCAAACAACTTGCCTTTAAGTGACAAGACACGATTTGTATTCTGTGTCTGGTATAGGTTTTTGAGCGTCGTCCAAATGTCAGTGGCCGATTTACAGTCTCTAATATGTGGGATAACATTGTCCTTGATGGACATCTTCAATATGATCTTCGCTTTTGTCTCCCTTTTATCCCAATCTTTCTCTTGTGCAGCTGATCCTGGTCTCAGCTCATTTCCTATTACAATCGACCACACATTTGCACTTTCAAGTAAAGTCTGCATCTTGAATTTCCAGTTGGTGAAATTCGATCCATTGAGTTTTCCAGACTCGTGGAGGTACGATTCTATACTGTTATTCATATTGGACTGATAAAATTTCTGATCCTCTGATGAATAAGTCTATCCAACTGAACACTTTTAGGTCACAAAAAAAACACCATATACCAAATCCGAACCTCTGTTTTGCTGAAAAAAAATTTGTACCTTCAATGAGCCACCACCGGGCAAGTCTGATCTGCTGCCACCAAACAGATCAGGAACTCCAATGCGCCACCACCGGGCAAATCCAATCTGCTACCACTGAACAGATCAGGAACTTCTAATGCGCCACCACCGGGCAAATCCAATCTGTTGCCACCGAATAGATCAAGAGCTCCAATGCGCCACCGCCGAGCAAATCCGATCTGCTACCACCGAACATATCTAAAATTTCAAAGTGCAACCACCGGGCAAGGTCGATCTGCAAAAAATTGCAGATTTTTCAAAGAGAAAGAGGATGGCGCTTCTTGACGGCAAAAAGCCCGCGCCACAAACAAAATTGACGCGTCTTACGAAATTTGCACGATTAATCCTTGCTTTTCCGCGCCAATAGCAATTCCTGGTGCGCTGGCGCGATTATCACTCTCAAACCCATGCCAAATGGCGTGACTGTTCCTTAAAAAACCACGCCAACCCTTCTTTCCGTTCAAAAATGGCACGACTATTCGCGACGAAACTGCGCCAACCCTTTCTTGCACTCAGAGATGATCAATCATCTGAGACCTTCGCTTCAGGTGTTACTGAAGTCCACTTGATTCTGCAAAGCTTCTATATACACCACCGCCACTACAGTTCTGTACAAAGATGCATCCTAAAAAAAATAAGGTTGTCCCTACTCTAAGCTCTGATACCAAGATAAAAATCAGACTTGAATTGAAAAAGAAGGAGTTACAGCTCATAGGTGAGTACTGCACCTGAAGACTACACTCAAACAAAGAGAACTCTCTCCGTTCACTCTACTATTCATCAAATGAGTAATTACATCATTAAGTACAATAAGGAAATCAGGAAGTTGCAACCAAACTCCTAAACTCTAGGAACAAATCCTAAACTAAGGAGATACGTTACAACTTATGTAACCATTTCTCCATTAAAACAAAATAATATTAATTATTTTCAGCGTTTTTTGTTATTTTACCATGCAAGCGATGAAATTTAGAAAACACTATTATTATTTAACTATATTTAAAAGTATGCTTTCTCATTATAAATATTTGTGAATTTGTAACTAATAAAAATTAAACAATGAATATAAGTCAACAAACTCATTCGCTCAGCAAGGCATTGAAACTTAGTTAGGTTTTCCAATTTATTCTTCTCATTTAGAATAGGTTTAGTTACCTTAATTTTATTAAAATTATTATAATAATAGCTAACCTGATTTCCACTTAATACTATAATAAAGCAAATAAATAATCAATTTGGTGCAATATAACTTTCTCATAAACCTTTAGATTTTGAATTTGGTTTGGAAGCAAAGCAAGAGGCAATTAACTCACGTGCAGAGACTTTTAAAATAAATTAGATAATGGATTGATACGCCGTTCTTGACACAAGTCAAGCCGAGAGTGAACTCATTTTCAATAATCTTTTTTTTATTAAAATCAATGTGATCAAGATCAATGAGATTTTCTAGTTGAGTGGGACCCCACCATAAGAAGTCATCGAGTCACCATGAAAAAACAGACAGTCAAACGGTCAGATAACCAAGTACACACGAAAGTACATTTGCAAAACGTGGCTCGTCTAACAGTCAGATAACCAAGTACACACGAAAAAGTGCCTCGTCTAACGGTCAGATAAGCAAGTACACACGAAAACCGTAGTTTATAACACGACTTTTTGAAAGTTTTTCCGGTTGATTTTTCTGGTCAAAATTCGGCAGTTATTCATTGGAATCCCAAGTTTAATAGCTAGTTTCTGCACAATCAATGGCTCCCAGGGGTTTTTCAGGGGGCTGAATTCAAATATGCAGTTAAAAAACCATTTTAACTGCTAAAAATAGAGATTTAACCTCATTTCTTCCGCTTGATTCCATCACCGGAATCTCCAAAAAGTCGCATTATAGACAACTCCCACACGAAAATACATTTGCAAAAAGTTAGGCATGAGTCATGGCCTTGTCTAACAAGCCCAGGAATTGCGTGGATGGTGAAAAGTGGTTGGAATATGGGTAAAATTTTTTCAAAAAATCTTGTAAAACTAGTGTTTGAATCTTGGTTTTGATGGCAGAAATGGATTCAGCACCATCAAAATTTTGAAGTTTAACAACTATAGCTTGGATTTAGAACGCATTTTGCTTCTCTAGTACTGTTAGAAAGAATTCACTGACACAATGGTTAAGTTAATTTCCAACTAGTATTTTTCACTGCCAAATTTTGACGGCTATGTAGCTACTAGTTATATATATAGTTACTAGATTATTAATAAAAGGGGTTGTATATCTGGTTTGATCTCATAATTTTGATGGATAATTTCTATACAATTTAGATACTCTAAAGGTTTTTCAAGGAATTGAATCTATATATACAATAAAAAAACTAGTTTAAATAACACAAGTCAAAATTTCAATTCAATTTTTTGGCGAGATTAAAGTCCAAAAAATCAGGCTAATACAACTTCATGCATTATCAAATGGGTTACATAAACTGCCCCACTCATTAATGACCCAATAGATACATATATATTATTGGCCATTTTCTACAATGCAATATTAATTCTTATCATTTAAGCAAATGTTTTTTTATTAAAAATTTCAACTCATTTTTTCCTACAATTGTTGTGGGAATATAATTTTTTATAATATTTTTTAATATGCTCACAACGTTTTCACATGAGTGTTTTTTAAAGCAATACACTTATCCACTATTAATTCTAAAGTTTTTAATAGATTATTTAATTCTAATTATTCAAAATATTCCAATTGAACTAATTGAAATTAAATTAAAAAATGAAATATAAAGTAATATAAAATTTCTAAATATAACATTAATAAATATTTTATAATTTAAAAAGTATTACATAGAAATAATAAATTTTTAATTAATTATAAATATTTAAAAATTTATAATCATTTTAAACATTTTAAAGAAAATAAATTAGATTTTTTTTCACATTCACATAATATTTTATCACCCTCCAAAATCATTACCTTTATAAGAAATAAATATATTAAAAAAAATCACTACGTTAAACTATCCCACACTGGTATGAAATGTTACCCACCTTCCCAATTTAATATCTTTATCATATTTAACAAAATTTATATAAACTTCTATCAATTATTTTTAAACATAGAATTAAAAAATAAGGTAAAGTAATTAAATCTTTGAGTTAGTCTTTAAATGAAAACCACTCTTTTAAAATATCCCACACTCACATGAAATCCGACTAAGTTCACACTCTATCATATTTGAGAAAAATTATAATATAAACTTCTCTTCATCATTTTTCAAGGTTTAAATTAACCATTCTCTCGGGATGGATACGTTCATTCAAAGAGGTGATATATATATGCTTTTCCATCATGTCTCTAGGCGTTGTGCCCGCCTCCTCCCTCAGTCCAATGCAAAAGCAATGGAGGAGGATGCTAGATCTTTAATGATAAAGGCATTTGGGAGGATCGCAGCATTTGCAGAGCTGCAGAGGCTGTCTCACCCAGGACAGAAGCCGAGATTCTGCATGCTGTTGCCCGGGCTGTGGAAAAGAAGCAGAAGATCAAACTGGTAAGCACCCTGGCTCATAGCCTCACAAAGCTAATGTGTGTTGGAGACCATGGATTGATTATCTCAACCGAAAACTATGCCTCCGTCATTGGCGTGAACAAGGGTGCCATGACTATTACAGTCCAAGGCGGCGCCATGATGACAGACGTTATGGAGGAAGCAGCGAAGGAAGGCCTGGCTCTTCCCGCCATGATTTACTGGAACGGAGTCTCTGCGGCGGGCGTTGTTTTTACGGGAGCCCACGGAAGCGGTCTCGTGGGCAGAGGGAGCGGTGTTTATGAATATGTGGTGGGTATGAAATTGGTGGTGCCTGCATCTCCATCAGAGGGGTACAGCAAAGTCATGAGCTTTGTTGGATCAGGTGCTCAGCTAACAATTAAACACACACAGCAGAAGCAAGCACATAACACAGTATTAACGTGGTTCACCCAACCAATCTGGGCTACGTCCACCAAACATAGGCATCAGGAATAATTAATCAAAATTTGGAGATTACATCGATGAAATCCTCACACACTCTTAGCAAACCATCCGAATGGTTGCCTATTATATAGTAGAGAGAATCTAACTGCTCTCACATCAAATTTAGGATGCATTAATTTGCTACCAACAACCTGGAGATAATCCAGCAACAAATTTCCTATTGTTGTCACTAGATTTCTGCCTATTTTAGTTTAAACAGAAAATCT
>APFE031337346.1:4866-47401 GCA_000404065.3 Pinus taeda | reverse complement strand
CCGCGAAAATCATGCACAAAACCATAGGTGGATCCGCCCAACCTAACATAGGGTCCAAAACCAAAATTTTTCGGGGCGCTGCCCCGAACCCCATAAAGTGGGGTTACGGGTACCCCTCAAACCCCATGTTAACTATGTGGAAAGAACATAACACAACCCAACAGGGACCATATGAAATCTAGAAGTTACATGATAGTGGCACCATTACTCTAACCACCATTGATGGATTTGGCCACACCTTTAAGGCAAACGACCATCGAGTTCGACTGTACTGCAAACCACTTACTCGGGAATCCTTCTACCAACAACTCCGGGAAGACTCCGACATGCAGATTCTAATTGAGGAAGAGAACTCTTCCTCACCGTTGGTTCATTAAATGATTTGATTGCTTTTAAATTTTGTACATACTTCTTTTGTTTTGTTCGTGTAAATTACTTTCTGTACATATTTTTGCATTTCTGCAACTTCTGCATTTTGCTGTTCCTTTCAGATGGAACAACGTTTTCACCATTCTGTTGTTCCCTTTCGAAGGGACAATACTTCTGCATTTTGCTGTTCCTTTCGGAACGAACAACATTTTCACCATTCTGCTGTTCCTTTTTGAAGGAACAACGCTTCTGCATTTTTTCGTTCATTTTCAAAGGAACAACAGTTCCACCATTTTGTTGTTCTTTTTCGAAGGAACAACACTTTTACATTCTGTTGTTCCTTTCCGAAGGAACAATATTTCTGCCATTTTGCTGTTCCTTTCTGAAGGAACAACACTTTTACGTTTTTGTTGTTCCTTTTCGAAGGAACAACACTTTGACGTTTTACTGTTCCTTTTCGAAGGAACAACACTTTGACGTTTTACTATTCCTTTTCGAAGGAACAACACTTCTGCATTTTTGTTGTTCCTTTTTGAAAGAACAACACTTTCATTTTCTGCTGTTCCTTTTCGAGGGAACAACACTTTCAATTTTTCTGTTGTTCCTTTCCGAAGGAAAATCACTTTCATTTTTCTACTGTTCCTTTCCGAAGGAACAACATTTTCACATCTCTTTGTTTTGCACTTGTTTTCTTTGTCATTCCGATTAAGGGATAATTGTTGTTCCTCTCAAAGAACAATGGTTTTGAGCATTTTTTTCTTTTGCTTACGGTTTTTGTGTACAATAGCTGTTCTATCTTGTGTGCATTTTTAGAGTGCATTTTTTTCTTTGTGTGTTTTACTATTTAGATCATTTTTGTGAGTCATGGTCATCTAAAGCACAACTATACATTTATGCAACGATACAAAAACTAGAGGATACTGAAATCAACAAATTACATAAAATTCGTTATCTTTAGAAGAAATTGCTTTGAATTGATAAGAGAAAAGAGGAAAGAACACAACTATTAATCAGCTTGCTGTCATTATTTTACTAATACCAATATGATTGATTATTTTTATCATGATGGTTCTTCCTAAATCCCCATAATTCTCTTTGATCATTATTATTGAATAAGAATAAGGGTATTTTTTTTCTATTGAGATGTTAATACTTCTTCCACCATCCCTACTCTTAAGGAGTGTTGAACCACCCTCTGTATATAAATAGGAAAAGTGCTATATAAAAGAAAAAGGAAGGAAAACAAAAATGTTTATATAATTGCTAACATGATTTGTCAGATGAAGGATAGGGGGTCTCATCAAGAGCCAGCCTACCATGATCATAAGGAAGATAGTGAAGTGGCATTCCCACTATGGTCACCACACCAAGGATATGATCCAAGCGACACATCAGAAAAATAAAAAGTCCTTGGAATAGGTGGTCTCATCACGAGCCAGCCTGTCCACCTTTCACTCCTTCTTGGTGAATGGCATTGTGATTCATCTGGTCACCAAGCCAGCATAATGGCCTCCATTCTAACACTGCACAACACTTTCCTATGCATACACAAAGGATTATGGTTCCAAGGGTGAAATAAACAACTTTGTTAAGGTTATGGACACTTGTGGGCAATAGAGCTCTGTTGATGGTATTGAAGTCATATTTCTTATACACCAATAGTAATTATAAAACCCTTCTTCTTATATCTTTATCAATGGTTCAAATGAGATTATGTATATAACCCTTATGAACCTTTGATACATGAAAATTAATTACAAATCAATTATGATGGTAAAAGTCGATAATGATCACATAGGACCTTTTATGCATGTCAGCTGTCCTATCCTCCAATTCTTACATCATATCACAACATTTCCTTATTTATTAAGCGATTCTATTATCCGCCTCAATTTCATAAATCCGCTCATCGTTGTAAACATGGAATTTCTATATACGCTGTTCCTTTATGACTCTGTACTAGGGTAGTTCAGCATCCTGCTCCTTCATTTGACGGCCAAGGACGACGTATCATATTGTGGGGGGGCGCAGGTGATCCCCATAATTCGCTGACATACGTGTCAGCTCATCATTAGGAAGAATTAATGACTCAGGAAGAGCAATGCTTAATGGTATTTTGTTTCCCAATATGCATGGCTTGCTGTTTCAAATCTATTTCCGTGTTTTCTCTGCAAAAATTAGCAGTAAAGTTTGAAATTTGAACTGCTTGTTGTTCTGTCATCTTCTCTGTGTTTGCTAACAGTGAGCTAAAAATTTGAACAACTTGTTGTTCCATTATCGTCCCTGTGTTTTTTACAGTTTTCCAAGATGGGAGGAAGATCAATTCGTAGTGAGCCACAGGTGTTGATGGTCTCTGATGCTACATGAGAGATCCTAGCGAGGGCAGGATGGATAACTTATCTTAATCGTCTACAACAATCCAATGAGACAATGGCAATTAAGTTTCTACAGAACCCGCATGAACATTATTCCATGGTGAGAGGGAGACAGATAACAATCACTGATGACATAATTGTAGAGGTTTCGAGACTGCAACCACTAGACCTGTGTGGACTCTAAAAAAGGTGAGACTGCGAGATGCCATAAAAATATTCCAGGATGAAGGGCAGAACCTGACTGTAAAAGGGAAGGGAGTTCTGCCAGCAACCTTGGGATAACCATGGGTATAATTGGCGAGAATTATCTAGAGCTACATCACTTGTGACGACAGGAAGGACGTGGTAAGACCACGCCATCTTAAACTTTTAGCTGTTTTAAAGAAAAAGTGTGTTGTGAATTTTCTTGTGTTTTTAAATTCTTTATTACATGATGTTGCCCGAAGTATGAAGAAATATCACCATTTAGAGTTAGTAGTAAACCACCATGGGTTAATATGATTGATAGTCAGCCACAGTCTTGCCCAACAACAGAGCAGTTGGGAAGAACTGATCTTCGCAATAGACGGGGGGTTGGCTTTGCCAGCCCCAAAACGAAAACATGTTTCCTGTACATTGAGCATACCAATGAAACGAAGGAAATTTGTTAGACTAGAAAGGATTAGGGTAATGCTGAGAAATTGCCAGGAAGATAGTAGTTAGCCTGTGGAGAAGCATAATTCAAGAGATGAACAACCCCCATAATTGGAAGGTGGGGAGAATGAAAAAGAATTGGAGGAAAATGATGAAGGGGAACTAGAAGAGGAGACTGAGCAATCCAGCTAGGAGAAAGAGGGAGCAGAGTAACGAAGTGAAAGTCCACCACAAAACCCGTTACAAGAAAATGAATTGGCCCAGATTCTAGCCAATATGGGTGAATATGTCCAACCTCACAGCCCAGTAAACCCCCACACTGAAGAAGTACCACAGGAGAACTTTATTCATGATAAAAGTGCATCTGAAGAACTGTGTGATGAGGAGGAAGGAGAAGAGGATCACTCTGCTCATGATGAGAGTGTATATGGGAAGAAGAGTGACGAGAATGAAGAAGAGGTACAATTTGTTCCTAGTCAGAATACACCCGAAGAATTTCTCGATGAAGAAGGGGTAGAAGAAGAGGTTACCCACGAAGCAGAAGAGCAAGCTAGGGTTTCTACCCCTGAACAACCTGATCAACATAGCACTAAATAAGCACCCTAAGAGAAAATAAGGGAATTGGCCAAGATGAAGGTACAATACTTGAGGTACAAAGCCCAGGCCCTAGTAATTGAATGATTGTTCCTTCCAAGAAAACAGAGGAAATTAAAAGATTGTGAAAGGAACAACAGAGATTGCTTAACGTAATTAAGCAACTTTGACAACAAATAAGGGTTTTGAAAATGGGTAATAAATCGAAAGGGACTGTTGTGGCAAAGTATGCAACCGCTCAGGAAAAACCCCTTAAGAAAAAGATCAAGATGACTCAAGTCCAACTTGCCATTCAAAACCGAAAGGAACAACATCTGGCTGTTGTCCATGTCGAAGTACAAACAGAGAATGTATCGGCCTATGACAAAGAAATTCAGACAGAGGCACCGTCCTCTAAGGAAAATCGGACCATAAAAATGAGACGTTATGATAAGAAGATCCAAGTAGATCCCCCACCTACAACTATTATGTTGGATAATGACTCAAGGACAATAACTCTACGAAAAGATTTGGCACAAGCCTATCAAACAATAGAGAAACTTACAGAGCAAACCGTTCCTCGAGAAAAATACGAGAAATTACAACAGCATCTAAAGAGCATTAACACATCAGAAATCTAGGCCTTTGAAGGATGGCGAAAGGCAGAAGAAAGAGTAAAAAAGGTAACTCATAGACTAGACATAGTCATAAAACAAATGGATACCTTATGCTCTCTGTATACTATTGTTCTAGCGTGTATGGCACCTGCTAGGAACTATGCTTTGTTTTTAATAGAAAGATATTTAAAATTGAACATTAAAGTTGTCAAAGCAGGAGTACCTATAGAGATAAAAACCATTAATGACTTCATAAACTATTGTAAGCATTACAAAGTGAAAGTTTAGCGATTATTATGTGAATTCTATTTGCACAATCTTGTATTAGATGGAGAAATGGAACAGAACCCTAGCCATTGTTTGGGTGTTGTCCAACTGTAGCCATTTATTTATTTTGGTGTTAATCAAATAAAGTGGCTTAAAGCCTACAATGTCTTTCAAAAACAGGAGAATCGATTAGATTTATGGGTGAGGGGTGAACCTAGAGACCCACAGCAGCTATGGAATAAACATAGGAGCCTAATGAGAACTCAGGGAGTGATCGAGGCATTGGGACCTATCCACACAACAGTCATTCGGAAAGGGGTAGAATACTTCTTTACTATCAAAGGCCTCACCATAGCAGTAGCCAAATTTTGATACCAGACTTCTAATCCGAACATCTAAAACAGAGAACCATTCAATTATGAGAACTTTAAGCTAGCTTCTGACCGCTTGGGTATCTATGGTGACCTCATTTTGAGAGAAGGCCCGTCTTGGTTAGGCTGTAGGTTTAGAAGTCCAATTATTTGGCACCTTGCACCAGGATATCAAGCCTTATATGAAATTCATGAAGGTCAGACAGGATATTTTTTTGAATTCTAGCTAGCCATCATGGTTGTAGACCACCTCATGAGAACCCTTCTCAAGCCTATTCCCTAACTGCATTGCATGCCAATTACAATGTTTTCATGAGGGCATGAAAAAGGGTAAGCAGGGTGGTGTTTTGAGCACTAGAGAAGGTATGTAATTACCACTTATTTTGTCATCTTTTCCTTGAATTCATAACTTTCTTGCATTATGAAATAGGTATATGGTGAAAGATTATGATAAAGTTTAGAAGATTTGTGTGCAACGTAAATTGATTAATAATTACCCTTTTTCTATGCAGAAAAAGAGGAAAATGGAAAATCACCATTCCAAAGGAAAAGACAAGACAAATCAACTACTGTCCCTTTAACAGGGAACTGCATCCAAGTGAGGCAATCCAGACTGGAGTCTACAAACTAGGAAAAGGAAGAGGAGAAATCAAATCCACACAAGAGAACAAGAAGATAACTAAGAGCTAACAATATGGCGAATCCCTCAGGATCCTTTGATCATGAGGTATCGCTACTTCAAAGGTTATCTGTATCATTGATATTTCCACTTGGCTGTTATAAGAAGGGACAACGTTGCTAGCCCAAGGGGACAGACTATTGTTGTTTTTATGAAATTCACTATTGTAACTGAAACTTTGATCATCAAATCTCTTTAAAAGAGCAGCTACTGTAACTCTGTTTTGATGTTTAATATATGAATTCCGTTGTCATTCCATCTTTGATTATGGAGTAATCATAAGCAGTGCGTCCCTGGAGGCTAAGGGCACGACCCTGGTGGATCACTTGCTTCCTGTACCATTATTTGTTGATTCTAAGTCGCGTGTGGTTTGATCTCTCTTATTCTCTTTGTTTAGTAATTTGTTGTTCCTTATTATTTCACGCATTGGCTCTGTTATATTTCATTTGTATCTGAATAGTAAGGTTGTCTTCAGCAACTGGAATGTGATGCTGGTCATTCTGAATTTATATCGCATTGTCGTTCCTTTATAGATTGATACTATTGTCTAACATTGTTGTTCCTTCTAGATTGCCATTGCTATTCGATTACAGAATAACAGTGTTGTGTATTTATAAATCAGTATTATTGTGTATTTATCTAGGGTTTACTTCCAAACGTGATTGCTATTCATTTGGGATTGTTGTTCCACCGTGACCGCAATTGCTGTTTCTTCATAACCGTGATTAATAACTGTTGTACTGAAACTCAAATTATTGTTTCTTTCAATATAGAAGTGTTGTGTGTAATATTCAATTTGGTTTGTTGTGCATTTACATTTGATTTAGGTTGTTGTTCAATATTTCATTTCCTTTAATTTGTTGTTCCATTTCTGTTTACTATTCAATTCATTTCTGAGGTAAAGATTGTTGCTTAATTCTAGTAGATTGCGATTACTACTTCATTCATTTATGTAGATTAAAGATTTGTTGTTCAATCTTGTTAAATAGATTAGTTGTTGTTCATTTTCCTGTTATTTGAATCATCATTGCTTTGGTGTGAATAGAATGATCTAAAAATGTAGTGAACACTGACTATTTTTGTCCAGTTCCCAGATTGATGATCTTTTCCTTTATCACTTCTCGATTACATCAGTTTACAAAGGGAGGAGTTATTGTTACTACACCCTTGACTGATGAATTACAGGCATTTCCAGTTCTTTCCATTGCATTTAGAAGTTTGTTTTCAACATTTAATTACTTTTGCAGAAGCACTATACTACTAGCATTACTCTGACAAATGAGCGCCTCAAACTGAGTACACTCTTTAAGATAACAAATCATACCTGGACTGATAATTAATGTAGGATAAATAAAGGTGAAAAAGACCCTTTTTACTGCTCGACAATCAGCACACACAACCTGCTTGCCAATGACCCTCAGATTGCCCCTAGATATCTAGCCAATCAGGTACAAACAATTGTACACTTTGAAGATATGCAAAGGCTACTTGGGGATGACTGTGTGCATGCCTACATGAGAAGATGGAACACCCTACCTCACGGCTTGTAGATCAGAGAATACCATTCCCCAATGAGGCTGAGGGATGCATTGAAAATAATGCCGATGTATAAGCACTCCATGCAAAGGCTGAAGGTCAACTGGATTGGCCTCAAACTCAGTCCCCCACTCTTATTAGGCATGCTGGAAGGCAGAAGAGAAGAAGAAGAGGAGGAGCAGTGGAAAGACATAGACAGAATAACAAGGTTTTATGACCAACATGAGCAGATCACATCAGAATCCTAGGATGCTAGGGAGGCCACCAGGGCCATAAAAGATGAGGAGATTGACTAAGTTGGTCAAAGGATGAGCAACACCTTCAGTAGGGGATGATGATGAGCCTCATAAATGGGTAATTATATGGGCTCATTTCACCTCCTAACCTAGTCAAATCAACCATTCTCTTAGCTTATTGTATGATTTTCTGATTATATTTATGCTTATAGAGTGAGTTGAGTTAGTTATGATTCCATGTGGTCTAACATGTATTTAATGCAGATTAATGATGGATTTTGAGGTCAAAGCCAAGGATATAGTGGTCAAATGGTAGAAATAACTCAAATTAGATAGAGGAGAGGACTTATAGGAGGGAATCCCCCTCATTTATTACTGCTCACTTCGAATTCCCCTTCATTCAGCTCAAAGTACAAGCAGCCAAATCATGCACTAGAAGGCAACTGAGCAAGTGGAGGATGATTGAGAGTTATCTCGAGTTTTGGGAGCCAAGCCTCCCTAATTTTAAGGAAGCTGTTGGTAGCTTTAGATGTATAAGTAGAGAGGACTAGGGCCTCAATAGGGTCGGATTTTTTCTTATGTGAACTTTGCTCAAATTTCGAGCTTACTATTTTGTGACAGTTTTATGTAATCTTGTTATTTTTTTGATAATGAATATGGAATCCTTTTTGATCTAGCACTGAGTTACCTTAGAGGCTGAAGCTCTTGGGCTAGGGCCCAATCCAAGCATCCAAGCTTCTCTTTACTTGTATTTGTATGTTTTACTTCAGTTTGTAGATTAATTTGTTGTTAGATGTATTTCTTTTATGGTTAAGAATAGGTTGCTTTTGATGATTTAGTAGTTTGCTTCCATTTGTGCTTTCCGTAGGAGGTTAAGAAGCGATCAAAAAAGATTCAAAAGGCTAGCAATATTTCCTTGTCCTCTCTTCCTCCCTTTGGGACCATGATTTGAGGCAAAGACTCTCTTACTACCCCAAAAACACAGATTTTCCTCATTTCATAGGACTTCTAGTGTTTGCAGCTCTTTAATAGGTTAATAGTCCAATTCTGCTTTGCTTCAGATATCCTTTATCATGTTCACTTCCTGATTTCCAATAGTCCTATTTCATGCTTTCCTTTCTTGCAGCATTTCTCAACATTTCCTTTCATAGATCATAGTTTAGACCATTTTAATGCAAAACTTTGTTTTTCCTAGATGCACTCATTTCATTGTTTTCTTGATCTTCTTGGTTAACTGTCAGTTTCTATGCAGAAGATCTCTTCTAGCAGTAGGCTAGCTTGTCAGCAATCACATCCCCCATCTGATCCATGCCCTGTAGGTCTCCCAAACCTCACCTCAATCCTGCCTTAGTTTCCTTCATTTTTTCATAGAACTTCTTCCTCTCTCCTTGAGCAAACCCAATCATGCTTCTCTCTCCTGGTGATTTATAGTAGACCTTAGGCACCCTAACACCTCATTCCAACCTTAATCCACCTTTTTCACCCACTCTCACACCCTCAAAATAGCGGAAATTTCTCTTGGCCTCCTCCCATATGCCTCCTGTAGTTTCCCTGTTTTCCTCCTGTAGTTTTTCCTGTAAGCTTTCTTTGGAAGGCCAAGTTTGGGAAAAGCCTCTAGAAGGTCACCTAAGACCTCCTACGACCCATCCACATCATCTTACATCCTCCCAAGTTGCAAAACCACCCTTTAATGCCACTTGTTTTATGCCACACTCGCACACAATAAATTAGGTGCATGTCAAATTCACATAAAAACACATAAAAATCCAAAAATATGTTTTTTGCTTATTAATTCCAGAAATAGCATGGTTAGATGTTGTTTAATTTCTTGAGTAAGTAATGGAATTTCTTTCATGGTTTTCATAGTGCTTTTGGAAAAAGTAGGATTAGCTTGTTGATTAGAGTTTACTAGGTCTTGCTTTACATTACAGTCTTTTTCCTTTCTGCAATTAGAATAGCTTTTGTAGAGTAATCTTTCTTCCTTTCATCACACATAGAGTTTCTTCTGAGATCTATAGAAGTTGGCTTGAGCTCCTAGTGATCTTGCGCTAGCTGACCAAGTGAAAACATGCAGTGAGAACTAGTACTTGTGCATACAACACCGACGCTTCCAAGTTATTACGAACTACCACGTTGATAAAGGTAAAGTTGGCAGCCCAGGAGTTGCATCATTCTTGTTGCAATATTGGCTCTCACCACCAAGGTCAAACCTTGCAACAATGGGGTCAATCTCCTTACCTCTAGGGTCAACAGGTTCAACAGCCTTATAACCTGCATGCCACATACAATACTTATCAGCAGTCCATGGTAGGATAATATCAAGCCTACCCTGGACCAAATCCACCTTATGGTCAAGGGAACCCTTAGTGGGGACAAAATCAGGTTCCATATGGACAAAATCCTCCACTGTTGGGGTAAAATCCTTATCAACAAGGATGGCCTCTACAGTTTGGGTCTCCACAAAGGCCTATATGCCCTTTAACATGCAATAGCCTTTCCTATCTATGTTGAAGTTGCCGGATCTCTCAAGGCTCACGAATGATCCCATTCTTCATTCGCCTTACCGGCCTCCAGTTCCAATGAAAATTCCTAGCGATTGCCCCAAATTCGAGGGAAAAGCTAAGGATGATCCGCAAGCCCACGTGATGGCATATCACCTTTGGTGCTCCTCCAATTCATATGTCGATGATTCTATCCGTCTTCGACTGTTTCAGAGAACTCTCCCAACTGTTGCCACTAAATGGTACATTGAATTGCATTGAGGTACCTATTGTGACTTCAACTGTCTCACTATGGATTTCCTCACTCATTTCTAATTGCCAATTTGATATGAAACTAGCACTCATTTGCTTACATCCCTTAAGCAAGACACCGTGACCCACATTTCCAATCATATCCATGAACGGAGACGTCAACGTCGCCTCATCAAGTTTGATATTGCTGATGATTTGTTGATATAATGGTTCACAAAATCATTCATTAGCAAGATTGCTAAGGACATATCTATGGGTGGATGTGTTACTAAAGAGCAAGCTATCACCCATGCCTGATATTTAGACTTGGTCTATTTGCAATTTGGCACATTGTATGAGATGTTACATGATGCTCCGAGACCATCATCAAATCTAACAGCATCAATGTCTTTGATACACCACCTGTCAATGGTGTGATTGGTTATGTGTCTCAAACTTCCTCGAAAGCTTCTTTGAACAAGAAATCTGTCTCAAGCACTGGTTCCAATAAGCCCTCAAAAAATTCATCCAGTCTTTGTAAAACCTCTAAGGTACATGTTGTTTAGTCAACCATAGCAGATGAGGCCTCTAAAGGTACAAATAAGGTCAAAGGTAAGGCCAAAGCTGACGCCCCAAAATAGGAACCTCCTCAATCATCTGCTAATGATGCTTCTAGAAGAAAACCGAAATATCCTTGCCTCATTTGTGAGGAGGATCATTACACTAAGGATTGTCCCCAATGTTCTAAAGTTAATCGCTTGCTGAAAGGGACTCTGGTTGTCTTAAAAGAACCCTTTCCATCACAACAGATGAAGTTGGTAGACCAACCACAGTCCTCTGCTTCCTCAGGTTCTCAAGTCTTCATGATGCAAGGTTCATCACATATCTCGATTGCTACTCAAACTAAGGACTATCAAACCACATGTAAGCAGATGATGGATAAAGAAGCTACCGATGCTCCTTTTACTACTACTCTGTCCAGTTCTGGTCTGCTCCATATCAAGTGCCCTAACATTTAGTTCATCATTTGACCACCTCCCAAAGGTGTTCTTCGGAAGTCATCTTTTAATCTGAATGCTAGAGTTGTGCAACATTACAATATTATTGAGGATTTAGCTCAAGCACCTTCGGCAATCTCTGCCTGGGAGGTTCTCCAATCCTGTCCAACACAACAAAAGTCAATGTTGTCTTCTATAGGTGCTATCGATCCTTCTTATTCAAGTTTGATTAATTTTGATCTAGAGAACCACATGCCTCATCTTCCACATCAGATTGCATTTCTGATACATGTTCTTATCAAAGGAAAGACGATTCATCGAATGGTTATCGATGAAGGTGCCTCTACCTGCGTCATGTTAGTTTTGTGCTAGAAAGCCATTGGGTATCCTTCTCTTAACCAGTCTTCGAACACCCTGGAAGCCTTTGACGATAGAGGTTCACGTCCTTACTGTATTCTTAGGAACTTGCCAATTACATTAGAAGGAAAGATTGTTGAATTAGAAGTTGAAGTTGTAGATGCAAATCTCAACTACAACCTTCTTCTTGGACGAAGCTCGACCCATGCCATGTTTTGTGTGGTGTCTTCTTTTTCTGCGTACTTCATTTTCCTCATAAAGGAAAAATTGTCCTGGTTGATCAACTATCCTTTTTCTATTTTGGTTCATCGAATGACAACGTTCCTTACATGGTAAATACTGAGATTCCTTTCGACAGCGTGGGGGTAGGTCTCTTTAAAGACTCTTCTTTAATGGGTACTTTTACTCTCCCACCTATGAATGTTGATTCAGTGAATATGATCTCTGTCTCTATGTATCCTTGGATTATCCCTACCACAGATCAAATTGATTCATTTGGTGATACCATGCCATTAATTCCATTGGAACTAAATTATCAAGAAATTATCTTGGCTTTGATGGTCACTTCAGAAATTCACACTATTTTTGATATGAACCTGGACACTTACGTGCCATATCCATGGCATGGTTCTTGGGATTTTTCGGATCCTTTGAACAAGACGTTATCGACCGACAAGAGTATCATTGAGGTCATGTCTATGGATGAAACTGCATGGAACGGTCTACATCATCGTTCTTCTTTTCTTTCTAGCCTCGATGAGATGCCTTCCTGTCTTGAAGTGTCTATTTCTCATTATCCTAGATCTCCACTTCAGACAACTATCCTAGTACATGAAGTCTTGTCGGAGGGTAATATGGGGAACATCATTGCTACTATGCCTCTTGACATTTCCATTAACCCTGGAATTATTGAGAACATTCATATTGGGGCTTCCTATTCTCCAAATGAGATCAGGATTTATACTCAACTTTTTAAATAATTTCGAGATGTTTTCACATGGTCATATGAGGAACTGCTTGGTATCGATCCAAAAATAGTGGTGCATGAAATTCCGACTTATCCTGGTGCCAAGCCTATTCAAGAACGGCTTCGCCCTGTGCACCCTTGAAAGGCTGCTACTATCAAAGAAGAAGTGGAGGAGCTTTTAAAAGCAGGTTTCATTTATCCTATTCCATTGATGGATGAGGTATCCAATATCGAACCTATTGCCAAAAAGTAGGGCACGATCTGTGTTTGTGCTGATTACAATGATATCAATTGCATGTGTCTGAAGGAAAATTATCCTACTCCATTTATTGATCAAATCATCGACAAATGCGCTGGGAGTGATATTTTTTCATTCATGGATGGTTTTTCTGGCTATAACCAGATTAACATTTCACTCGCTAATTAGCAGAAAATGGCCTTCATCTATCCTTGGGGGACTTTCGCTTACAAAAATCTTCCTTTCAGTTTGAAGAATGTTGGCACTACCTTCCAAAGAGAAATACCTTATGTATTATATGACATTTGACACATTGTTTAGCCATACCTCGAT
Organism: Pinus taeda; assembly: GCA_000404065.3. Classification (NCBI taxonomy): domain Eukaryota; kingdom Viridiplantae; phylum Streptophyta; class Pinopsida; order Pinales; family Pinaceae; genus Pinus; species Pinus taeda. The sequence goes on along the minus strand of APFE031337346.1, from coordinate 34,120 downwards.
GACTTACCAGCTCATTCTGCTAAACGTCATGACCATTTGAATCACTTAAGATCCATATTTTTGTGATGTTGGAAATAAAATATCTGTCTCACTCCACACAAGTGTGTGTTTTGCGTCGAGTCTGGCCGGCTCTTGGGTTTTGTGGTGTCTCGCAAAGGTATCTGGATTGATCCTTTGAAATTTGAATCCATTGTCAATTTACCCCCCCCCCCCCAACATCATTACTACAACTGTAGAGCTTGCATGGAAAGGCTTATTTTCTTAGTCAAGTTTTCCCTAATTACACCGAACTTTCTAAGGGCTTTACTCGCTTACTCAAGAAGGGGATCCCTTTTATTTGGGATGAAGTTGCCTAGAAATCCTTCGATGCTTTAAAAAATGCATTGATCAGTTCTCCTTTACTGCATCCCCCCAATTATCATCGTGATTACTTCCTATACTTGGCTGCAATAGATTCTACTATTTCTATGGTGTTTGTTCAGGATGATGATGATGGCAATGAGCACATGGTTTATTATTTGAGCTAGAATTTTCTTGATACTGAGTCTCGATATGCTCATGTCGATAAGCTTGCCTTGGTGGCATTTCATGCTTTCTAAATATTTTGACACTATAACCTTTTACGGAAAACCACAGTGATTTCTGATTGCAACCCCATGACATATATATTGACTTGTCAATTACTGGGGGGAAAATAATCCAAATGGATCATTATCCTATAGGAGTTTGATTTGGAATTTACTGTTGCTAACTCAAAGAAATCTCTCATCTTTGCTGAGTTGATCTGTGCTCTTCTGTCTGCAAGCACTTCAATTGATTTTACTGAGCAGATACCCGATGAAACTTTGTTTCTGATCAACACTCTCAACCCATGGTATGGAGATATTATTATGTATCTACAAACCAAAAATTTCTGATCTGAGTTATCTCAATTTGATCGACGTCACATTTAGCATCAATCCCAACCCTATCAAATCTTTGGTGATACATTGTATCGGTTTGGCGTGGACTCTATTCTTCACAAGTGTATCACCCTTAAAGAGGCTGAGCGGGTCTTAAATGATTGCCACTTTGGTGCATGTGGTGGTCATATGTCTGGATATGCCACTACTCAGAAAATCCTCCATGGTGGTTATTTCTAGCCTTCTATCTTCAAAGATTGCATTCTAGCTATCCAAGAATGCCATGAATACCAGATTTTCAACCGTAGGTAGTGCTCCCCACTTGCACCCCTACACCAAGTAATTACCGTTGGCCCATTTTCCAAATGGGGCATTGATTTCATGATCTGAGTTGTCCCAATCTGAGTGACAATGCAATCAGCATCAGTCCCAACCCTATCGGATCCTTGGTGATACTTGTATTAGGTTGGTGTGGAATCTATTCTTCGCAGGTGTCTCACCCTTGAAGAGGCTGAGTGAGTCTTAAATTATTTCCACTTTGGTGCATGTGGTGGTCATATCTCTGGATATGCCACTGCTCATAAAATCCTCCATGGTGGTTATCTCTAGCCTTCTATCTTCAAATATTACATTATAGTTGTCCAAAAATGCCACGAATGCCAGATTTTCAATCATAGGCAGTGCATCGAACCTGCACCCGTACACGTAGTAATTACCGTTGTCCCATTTTCTAAATGGGGCATTGATTTCATGACATGTAACCCTTTATTGGTCAGGGGACATGGTTATATTATCATTACAATCGACCATTTTACTAAATAGGTTGAGGCGATGCCTACATACAATGCCAACGGTATTCCTATTGCTCAGTTCTTTTTTAACCATGTCATGACACGTTTTGGCGTTCCTCAAGCTATCATGACTGATCATGGATCACATTTTCATTAGCACATGATGGCAGAGATGACTACTCAATTGGGCCTTCGACATGATAGCTTAACTCCTTAGTATCCACAGGCCAATGGCTAGGTTGATGCACTTAATAAAGTTTTTATTACTATGCTTCAACGTACCATTGGGAAGCACAAAATGGATTGGAATTTAATGCTATTCTTAGCTCTATGGGCTTACAGAAGTTTTTCTAAGATAGCCACCAGATTCACTCCATTCTAGTTGGTGTATGGTTTAGAGGCAACTCTTCCAATGGAATGTGAAATCCCTTTGCTTAAGCTAGCTATCGAACTTATTTCAAATACCTCGCCTGAAGAGGAACGACTACTATATCTTAAGAGGCTTGACAAGACTCATCGCATTATTGTGATGGTCATCGAAGCTCAAAAGAAACGAGTCAAAGCTCATTTTGACCAAACCGTTTCTCCTCGCACTTTTGTTGAAGGTGACTTAGTCCTTCTTTACGATCAAGCCAACAATAAATTGGGAGCAGGAAAGTTCGAACCCATGTGGCATGGTCCCTATATCATTAAGCATGTCTTACAAAAAGGTGCCTATGAGCTATGTGATTATGAGGGAAATGCATTGTCACAGCCCTGTAATGGGTTGTATCTCAAGAAGTATTATGCGTGAAATTCATGCAATAACTTGTGTACATTAGTGTGTTAATTTATTAGAGTGCGCTTTTGATTTTTGGTGTGTTTGTTTGCTTTGTAGACATGTTTTTTGCTTATTATGTGTTCCCCTCGGTTTGCAGATGTTGTCAAGCAATTACGTTGGTTTTGTTGATGGAGCTTGTCATGGCACATGGAACCTTTCTTCCACAGCATGGGTACTCTATGACCCTAATGGCAAGATAATTAACTTACAAGGCATCTGCCTTGGTTGAACAACAAATAATATTGCTGAATATAGTGCAGTTATTGAACTCTTGTCAGAAGCAGTTGCTCTTCGCATTAGGGATTTAGTTGTCAAGTTGGATTCACAACTCATTGTGTTACAATTAAACAATTATTACTCAGTGAAAAATCCACAAATATTGCATATGTATCTACGTGTTAGATTGTTGGAAATAAATTTTGATTTCATTACATATCAACATATTCCATGTAATTTAAATTCATTAATAGGTGCATTAGAAAATTTTGTTCTTGATAGGAATTTGTGTCATTTATAAAACTGATCATGTTATGCACACACATGTAGGAAATAAAACATGCATATATGTGTGTGTGTGTGTGTGTTAGAAAATTATATATTACAGAGCCATAGAACACATAAAATATTGCAGAAATATAGACATAGAAAACACATAAAACAAGAGAGACATCGATATACGTGGTTCAACCAGTTTGGGCTACATCCACAGAGAAACAGCCAGTCCTTCTTTTATTATATTATCCAACAAACTGAAGAGATACAACCTACATTAGATCTGCTATAACACCCTCTTCACTCTCAATCTCCTCTCTCTTCCTCAATTAGAATATAGATCTTCATAGACGCAATATAATTCCCTCATATATAGTGAGGGGTTGCCTTCTAGGTTAAAAACCCCTAAATTAACATAACTTCTACTGTCAAATCATCCACCTAATGAACGGCCCATATTGACTAGAAATTACTAGACTTTTACAAGGTAATTTTACATCTATTTTTAGTTTTGTGGGCACTACCCCTGAACCCCCGCTAGGGGACCATTGGCCCTCGAACCCCCGCCCGGGGGACAAGTCCCCCCCCGCGTGGAGGGGTGTACAGTATTTATGGGGTATACATCCGGATAAGACCTTTGAATACGGAAGATAATCAAGCTCCACACCCAACAATCTCCCATTTGGAGACTGATTATAGCAACTCCACCGCCACTTCATTTGCTAGACAATGACTCCACTTTGGACCTGGTTGTTTCTCATCTTCTTCATCGTACTTGAAGACAAATTGAAACTGAGCAGATTCTCAGTTTCTCCCTGGTTACAACTTTTGTTAGCATATTTGCAGGATTCTAGCTAGTGTGTATCTTTTCCAGCTTCAACTATCCATCTTCCAATGCTGACCATATGAAATGGTACTTGATCTGTATATGTTTAGTATTGGAATGAAATGCAGAGTTCTTTGCAAGATGTATGGCACTCTGGCTATCACTGTATAACCTGCCCAACTCCTTCTTCTTACCTAGTTCATCCAGAAACCTTTGTAACCAAATCATTTCTTTACTAGCCTCTGCAGCAGCAACATACTCTGCTTCTGTTGTTTAAAGTGCGACAACACTTTGGTTTTTGAAACCCAACTAACAGTTGTTCCACTTACAGTAAATACATATCCTGTAGTGCTCCTCCTATTATCTCTGTCACTTGCCATATCTGCATCAACATATCCCTGTAGAGCAATGTTTGAACCACCAAAGCATAATGCTTGATTTGTGGTACCTCTCAAATACTTGAGAATCCACTTCACCGCCATCCAATGTTTTTTTCCTAGATTGTTCATGTACCTGCTTACAACTCCCACTGCATGTGCAATATCAGGCCTTGTGCAGACTATTGCATACATTAAGCTTCCAACTGCTGATACACATGGAACTTTAGACATATGAGTCATTTCTTCCCGAGTCTTGGGACATGCCTCCTTACTTAATTTGAAATGGCTAGCCAAAGGTATACTAACTAGTTTTGCATTCTGCATATTAAACCTTTTCAACACCCTTTTTATGTACTCACTTTGAGACAATGTTAATTTGTGATTCTTCCTGTCTCTAGTTATTCTCATACCAAGGATTTGTCTTGCAGCACCCAAATCCTTCATTGCAAATGAGTTTGCCAATTTCCTTTTGAGAACATTTATTTCCTGCATGTTAGAACCTGCAACAAGAGTGTCATCTACATACAATAACAATATAATATAGCTGCCATCATTTTGCCTTTTGAGGTAAATAAAATGATCAGAGTGACACCTAGTATAGCCTTGTTCATACATAAACCTGTCAAATTTTAGATACCAATGCCTTGGGGCCTGTTTTAAGCCATACAAGCTCTTCTTCAACATGCATAATAGTTTCTCCTTCCCTTTTACCTCATATCCTTGTGGCTGCGACATATATATCTCTTCTTCCAAATCCCCATGGGGAAAGGTTGTCTTTATATCTAACTGCTCAAGATGAAAATCTTCAGCTGCTACTGGACTTAGAATAGTTCTGATTGAAGTCATTTTCACAACAGAAGAAAATATCTCATCAAAGTCTATACCCTTTTTTTGTGCAAACCCTTTCACCATAAGTCTAGTTTTATACCTTTTTCTACCTCCATCTTCTTCCTTCAACTTGTAAACCCATTTATTCTGCAATGTTGTTTTACCTGCAGGCAACCTGACTAAGTCCCAAGTCTGGTTATGTGCTAAGGAGTCCATCTCTTCTTTAATGGTTTGCTCCCACTTCTTCCTGGTTTCTACCTGCACTGCTTCTTCATAACATTCTGGTTCACCAGAACCAGTCAACAATACATAATATAATGAAGGAGAGTATCGTTCAGGGGGTCTACATATCCTAGTAGATCTTCTAACACAACTTTTAGGTGTTTGAAGTGCTTGTTGCTATTTTGGTTGCTGTTCTAGCTGTTGATCATTATGATTTTCAGGCACCATCACTTTTCCTGTGATATCATCAAGCACTGTGTATTCTCTGTTTTCTTTTTCCTGTTTCTTTTCCTGCAGTTGATCCTTATACAAAACCTTTTCATTGAATATGACATCTCTGCTCCTAATGATTTTGTGTTTTTCATAATCATAAAATCGATAACCAAAATCATTAACACCATATCCAATAAAGGTACATTTATTTGATTTTACCTCAAGTTTTGTTCTATTTTCTTTCTTAATGTGGACAAAGGCTTCACAACCAAAAGTCTTTAAAAAAGAGTAGTTTACCTTTTTACCTGTCCATGCCTCCTTTGGAATACCACCATCCAAGGAACTTGAAGCCCCTTTGTTTATTAGATAAACAACAGTATCTACAACATCTGCCCAAAATTGTAAAGGCAATCCTACATGCAATCTCATGCACCTTGCACGCTCCATGATTGTCCTATTCATCCTTTTTGAGCGATTTTCTTATGGTGTTCCTGGAACTGTCTTCTCTCTACAAATTCCATTCTCTGAATAGTACCTATCAAACTATTTGCTGCAATATTCACCTCCATTATCTGATCTAAGACACTTCAACCTTTTTCCTGTCTCATTTTCAACCAAATCTTTCCATTTCTTGAAAGTATCAAATACATCAGATTTATTTCGAATACAATAAATCCAGGTTTTTTTGGTTGCATCATCAATAAAAGTAACATAATAATGAGAGCCACCAAGAGATGATACCTCAGCAGGTCCCCCTATATCTGTATGCACAAGCTCTAATTTTTCGCTCTTCTTTTCTTTCCCAGCTCTAAGGAATCTGACTCTCTTCTGTTTTCCATAAACACAATTCTCACAGAATTTTAAATCAACATGCTTCAAACCTGGCAACAAATTTCTTGAGTAAAGAATCTACATCCCCTTCTCACTCATGTGCCTGAGCCTATGATGCTACAATGTCGTATCTTCTCCTGTATAAGTTAAAGCATTAATAGAATTAGAAATACCTTTGCATAAGTACAATGTACCAATCTTTTCTCCTTTCGCTATCACCAGGGATCCTTTAGTGACCTTCCAGGTTTTATCTATGAAAGTAGTTACGCAACCTTCACCTCCCAACTACCCTGTTGAAATAATAATTTTCTTCAGATCTGGAACGTGCCTTACCTCCTTCAATAGCCATTGATTTCCATTCTGTTGTTTTATGAAAACTGTACCCATTCCAACGGTTTTATAGGGTTTATCATCACCCAATCGAACCTGTCCAAAATCTCCTTAAACATAATCATGAAAATGTTTCCTATCAGGTGTGGCATGGAATGAGGCCCCTGAATCTATCACCCAGGCATCAATAATATTTTCTAATGAAAAATCAAAGCATCTTGCAACACATCACCTGTTACATTCGCTTCATGATTGTTTTCTTGCTGCGCGTCTCCTTCTTTTCCCTTCCAAGACTTGTAATCTTTCTTTAGGTGTCCTTTCTTCCTGCATTTCTAGCACACTATCTCCGATCTGGATTTGGATCTACCTTTTCTTGACTTACTACAATATCTAGAGCTCTCTCTTCTTTCCATTTTTCTTCCCCTAGCCTCTATAGTCAAAGCATTACTTGATGTCTCACCGGAGCTTTTCTATCGCATTTCCTTGCTAAGGATTGCACCGACAACATCATCAAACTTTAAAGTAATAGATCCAGAGACAAAGTTACTAATGGCCATAACTAAACCATTCCAACTTTCTAGCAATGAGCACAGAAATAACAGAGCCCTAACTTCATCATCCAAATTTACCCCTAGAGAACTTAATTAACTTGTAACTGTATTAAAATCATTTAAATGGTCTGCAACAGATCCACCTTCTGACATCTTCATATTAAATAAACACTTCATAATAAATACCTTATTTGAGGCCGAGGGTTTTTCATATAGTTTGGCCAATGTTGACATTAAACCCTCTGTTGTCATTTCCTTTGAAATATTAAAAGCTACTGATGCCGCTAGGCACAACCGTATTGTTCCAAGTGCCTTTCTCTCGAGAATATTCCATTATGTGTCTATCATACTCGTTGGCTTCTTTGTCTTTTCGCTTAATGATGGGTACAAATCTCTCTGATATAGATAATCTTCCATCTGCATATTTCACAGCTGGTAGTTTTGGTTTTTTGACCCTAAACCTACCATCTTCCACCATTGCTCCCACTCGAACCAGGAACCCTTCTCTCCTACAACTTTATCAGCCAAATAGACCTTCAGCTCTGATACCACTTGTTAAAAAATTATATATTACGGAGCAATGGAACACATAAAATATTGCAAAAATATAAACACAAAAAATGCATAAAACAAGAGAGACATAGAAAATCAGGCTCCACACCCAACAATATCTATATCTATATCTATATCTAATATATATTATATATATAGATATATCTATATATATATATATATATATATAATATATTATATATATATATATATATAATATATATATAAGTTATATATATATTATATATATATATATATATATATTATATATTATATAATATATATATATTATATATATATATATATATATATATTATATATATATATATATATGTCACGTCTGTCAAAGTGTTTACATCAAAATATCAACCTGCACAGTGCTCATGATAGCATGAGACTGCTCTGATCACTCAGCCTAATAGCCGGCAGAGTCTCATAGAGACTCCCATTATGTGTCTCTACCAACATAGTGGAACATCATCAATAGTGGGATACTCTAGGAATCCTCGAGTTATCGCCTCCAGATTACGCTCCATCTTACCTAAGGGGTCTGCCCCTTCCTCGTAGTTTGCAACCACTACCTGATGTGTACCTCGCCATGCTATTGGCGACATGCCCAGTGGTCTCTCTGGTCACACATATGCACATTTATCACAAGTTGAGTCCCAATTAACACTTTTACAAAAAATCATAAAACCTGAAAAAAAATCCAAAAAAAATGTTTTTACCTGCATCAGTCCACTGTTCTCCTAGTGGTAGAGGTAGATCTGGATCCCACCTAAAATCTATGCCAGCATAAACGTAGTCATCCACCACAAATAGTTGGCAATCTAGCCAAATGAAAAATTATGGTGGATAATGCATGTGTTGACCTGTGCCTCCTCGAGGCATGAGCTGACTCCATCTCATTAGTCTCAGATCTTAGGAGGCACGATATGGTACCTCTGCCCACTGATACTAGAGTAGGGGCACTTGCTCTAAAAAGAAGGTCACCAATATAGAACCGAACCTGAATTGCTTTAGGTGTCCATGCTTCCCCTTAGTCAGTTGTCGTTTCATGTTTTCCAAAATGTGCCCACACCAGTTGAAGACTGTGGGGGTCAAACATGCGATAGCGTATTGGAACTGGGATTTTGAAGCCTCATGAAAGGCTTGTGTGCTAGCTACATGCACCATAGTGAAAAAAATTATTCTCAAGATGACATTGTTGGTGATTTTCGCTATCTTCACCTTACCTCCATTGGTCACTTCGGCACCGAGACAATACCTCTGGACTAGACTCCTTGTACTCTCACTTCCTTGGTGAGATCCAAAGAGTTGGACTGCTTCCCCTCGTCAGGACAATCCCATGATGAAGTAGATATCCATCTCTTCTAGTTCTAGTTCCTGGCCTTTTATGATGAAAATCTCTCGTTCTACATCCTAGAGACTGATAAGATATGGCAACAATTCCATTTGAGCCATCCTAAATAATTTTAGAAGCCCACAATTCCTCAGAGCATTTATGCGTTCAAGATCTTGAGCTGTTTGATGGTCTTCGGCCTCATGGCCTCTTTCTTTCCACTCTAAGACCATATTCTCTTGCAAAACAACATTTAATACTCATTAATGCCTTTTTATGGATCAAAATCATCAATTTTTTCTTAAAAGAGAGTTTTATTTCTTAAAAATTCACCCTTGGTGCCATCGCACCTGTTTTTACAAACAATGCAATGGCATTACCTGAGCCTTTAGGCTCAAGTGTGACCATCGCAGATTTAATGACCATACCTATGATGGTCGCCAATGCCCTAAATTTTTGAAATCCTCCTTTATAGAATCAAAATTACTGTTTAAAATGCATAAAAAAGTGATAAATTGCAAGAGCAGGGATGGGCCTCTTACCTATCATAGATGGTTTGTGAAATGGTACCCTGGATCTCCCACGGAAGCCACTGGAAAATCAAGAGAATTAGGGCACAAAATCCACTTTCAGAGCTCACTTTGGTAAAATGGTAAAAAACAAAATTACTTTTGCCTATTTATAAGTTTTGCAAGTCATTTTTGTAAATATTTTCATAATATTCTAATATTTTCTCTTGATATCAGTGATGGGTGTGTTTCTTGTGTAGTTGCAAGTGCTTTCAATATCAATAGTGATCATTATTGACCAATTCTTGCAAGTTTTATTTTATCTCATTTTCAGAATCATTAAATAAACGAAAAAGGAACCCCCCTAGAGCCATCATTCAGCTCTTTTCTGACTCTTGAAAATTGAAAATATTGTCAAGTACTCGTCATTTTGAACTTGTTAAAGTAAATGAATCGACGTCACCTCAACATATGTTTACCCCTTTTTGGGCTGAGATTGACTATTTACGAAAAAGGTACACCTTGGTCAACATGGTCAAGAGGTTCCCTCAGATATTGCTTTCTACCTTTTCAGATTCAAGCAACAAATTATAAAAAGGGACATGATGGAGTTTTCTTTTTTGTTCCTTTTCAAACTCTCTAAATATGAAAAATATATCGATTTATTCTTACGCCGAACTCATTAAAACTTTACAACGAAAGACTCGTCACCATGATGAGACCGAGCTTCTCCTTCCTAGGGCTCGTAAAACTTTTTAGGATGGATTCATTCAAAGAATGAACTTACATGACTATAGCAGGGGAAAATGAATATGATACATCCTTTGTACAGGTAGCCTATCACTCTTGAACATGACACTCTTCTACTCTCATGTCGGGTTTGGGATATCCTCACTCAGTCACTTGTCCTCCTGGGTTTGGGTGATCCATTTTTCCTCTCATTTGACTATTCCATTTTGTCATCATGACGTTTAGCCCTATATTGAGTCAAATGCTGGCACACTCCAGTGTCGTGTCGCCAATGTTCAAGAGAAGTCCAATCTATAGGTATTTAACTATACATTGTTTGACTCATCACTACAGTCCTGAATAGTATTCCACTTTATTCCTTGTTTCGTGTCGATGATGGGGGATTCATCATTTCCCTCCTTCAACAGGTCACTTCCTATCGACTTCAGCTCATTACCTGGGAAGATGACTTAGAATCTCCCTTTCAGTACCTTAGAGCTGGCATGCCCTAATGGCCAGTTCTTTGCATTCGACGACAGGTCTTCATTATTGGATTTCGATCGGGTGATTCCACGAGCGTTTGACCTCAACTTCATTATCACATTCACAGATTGTACTATTGTACCTTGAGATCCATTATCATTATTGGTGGTTTCTCTTGCACATGTTAATGGTCCACATCATTGGACAGTAATCAGGTGGTTTTCTAGCATGTTTGACTTCAACACGTTTATTTGCACGTTAGGGTTTTTACATTGATTGGGTCAGGATGGAGCACAAGACCCTGAGTCTTTTCTGTTATGACTCAGGCTACATGGAGTTATATTTCATTCATGATTGTACACATGTTTATACTATACTGATGGTTGTGACAATATCATGAGACTTTATATTTATGATGATTCTTGTTATCTAGATGGTTGTGCCCATACTGTGGATCTTTTCATATAGTCTTCATCATCTAGATGGTTGCATCTATGCCATGGATTCATGTCTTGATCTCAGATATAGATATATATGCATCCTTGATTTGTAGATCTCCTCATAGTGTGTGTCCTCATCCTTTCCAAAAGATCGTAAAGCATCTCAGTCATCACTCCTCGTTTTGCCTTCATGCTTTAGGGGGTATTGTTACATAGAATTTTGTCACGTCTCGTGCAATTTCCTATGACACACCCTGAAGTTCCTGAAACATGACCATTATATAATATACTCATCCATGTATACAACACAGATCCCTCCTTTAACTTTGCTTGGAAAATGTCTTTGGCTTTCCCTAGGGAAATAGCTCTTAAAAACCCTAAAATGGGGGTCATCGCTTTGATGACGCTCAAAACCATGATGATCACTTGTTGCACCATGTTTGACCCATGATGGCATCACGATGTTCCCTATCATACCCATGATGATCCCAAAAAGGTCATTTTTCCAAAGAGGATGAGAAGCTTCGTGATCTAGAAGCTTCCATAGCGATGAGCTAGAGGTGGTTTCAGATAGATGAGGTCGAATACTCCTAACTTGACCTTTTTGTCTTTCCGCTATGAGCTACATCCTTGAGATGTGGGCCTAATCCTATCTTTGGAGGAGTCTTAACTCCCTCTCCCAGCCTATAAATTCCTCTTCTCCCATTCCCAAACGGTTGGTCTATGTCCATTTGCACCCCTATGCTAAGCTTGTGCTTAGAGGCTATTCATTAGACTTGGAGAAGGAGTATTTAGAGAGTGTCTTGGCTTGGACTTAGATTACCACTCAAGGAGAGCCTTTCAACATCAAGGCTATGGTTGTAATATCCCCTTTATTCTTTAAATAATATACAACTCCTAGTTCATCTTCCCAAAATATATATTTTCATGTATGTATTAGCTTGGCCTTCCTTGATCAGTTAAGTAGGTCGTTATTGAATTTGCTATTGGTTTTGGTATTCTTTGTTGTCTCTACATCACTTGTGCAGGTACATAAGTGCTAAAAGAAGCTCAATTCACCTCACACCTAGTTGAAAATATGTTGAGGTAACATAAGATCAAACATAGGAAGCCAACTGCTTATCATCCTCAGAACAATGGACAAGTAGAGGTTACCAACAAAGCATTGGAAGGAATTCTCACCATGGTTGTGAGAAACATGAGAAAATATTGGGCTAACACACTAGTGGAGGCCACTTGGGCCTATAATAAAATCTGGAAGAAAACCACTGGCTTCACCCCTAATGACATGGTCTATGGGAAGAAGGCTCTATTGTCCATTGAGTTTGAGTACAACAGTTTGAGAATGGAAACACAGTTCGATTTGGATGTTAAAAAGGCACAACGAGAGAGGCTGCTCTAGCTCAATGGTTTAGATGAATTTACGATGCAAGCCCTCTTACACACAAAAGTTACTCAAGTACAACGGAAGGTTTGGCGTGACAAAAACATCAAAGACAAAATTTTTCAAGAAGGTGATGGGACTCTGTTATATGACTCCAGGTTCAAGGATTTCAATGAAAAATTTATGACCAGGTGGTTAGGTCCATATCTGATAGAAAAGTGCCATGATAATGGGGCTGTGCAAATAAGGACCATTGATGAAGAAGGTATCCCCTTGCTTGTCAATGGATACAGATTGAAAGCTTATAAAATACCTCTATCAAGGGATGAGTTCATGAGTACCATCAGTAAGGAAGTGAATGTGCTTGGAAGTGTCTTGGCTTCCAGCTCATGTAACTCTTGAGGATTGTTCTTATTTTTGAAAAAATTGAAAAAAGGAAAAAAGAAAAGAAAAAACAATAAGGGACCTAGGTGAAAACCTCTATGAGGCACCTGAGGCCAACCTTTGGGTTGAAAACCTCCTTGAGGTAACCCAAGAGTGAAAAAAAGGAAAATAAAAAGATTCCTAGGTGAAATCCTCCCTTCAGGTGCCTAGGGCAGGCAAGCAAGTTGAAAATCTCCTTTGAGGCAACCTATGTGTATTTCAAAAAAAAGGGAAGAAAAAGAGAAAAGAAAAAAGAAAAATGCAATGGCAGGGACCTCAAACCTACCCACTAATAAATTATGTGATTTTTGCAAGTTTTTAAAGGAAACAAAAGACTCAGAGTTCAGGGGACAACAAGCCAAGCATCACCCCATTATTCCTCCATTCACTTCATATATCCCATACCCACTATGTATCTATCATCCACCCTCACTTCCAAGCATAAAAAACCAGTTTTTATGGATTTTTCTCACTTCTACAGGGTTTCCTATAGTTGCTACAACAGTTTCCTGTAGTAGTAGAGGATGTCCTAAAACACTATAGGAATGAAATTCCATTTGGAAAATGATGATGCATGAATTTTTTAGGTTGAAAGAAGGGACCATACACCTCACCACCACTCACCCAACACCAGCTCATGATATTACCAACCTCTATGTCCATCAAAAACCACTGAGAAAAATAAAATAAAAATACAAAAAAATATAGAAAAAGGGAGTCCTAGTAACTGCAGGAAACCCTGTAACAACCTATGTTCTCGCAACAATAGGTTCTCCATAAATTCTCCTTCAACACACATGCAATCAAAGAGCTCCAGTACACTTGCAGACACTATGACTCCTATCCAGAGCTAAGCAACAACAACAAAGACCAAACGCATGCACACAACAACAAAGAAGACAACCACATCAACAAGAAGAAATATACAAAAAAGTGACCAAGGAAAAGCACTTACTTGAACAAAAACAAGCACAATAGAGTCACCCTCGAGCATGCATCAACCAAGAAAATGAAGGCATAGGTATGGCACCTCATCTGAATTCTTCCCTAAGTATGATATCATAAAAGTGTAGGAATATGAAAAAATTAAATTTTATAAGCTCGAGGTGGCTAGTTAACTTGGCCACCCTCAACGCGAAAACAAAAAGTGAACTCCTAGTTACCATGACACGTGGAAATATCACATCAAGAAGAATGAGTTGAAAATGTGTTCGATTTAAGTTGTGTGAGAGTGGGTGATGATTATGAGGGGAGGTTTTATGATAACTTACGGTGGGCCAATGGTCCCAAAGAGGAAATCTCGTACACTTCCAGCCAATACAATGCTCCAAGGAATTTACCATGAATAACAAACATTCCAAACTCTCATGCACCATTTGTTCATTTCAAGATCTGAAAAGACTAGGACCGCCTTGGAGATCCATCTAGGAGTCAAACCTATTTCAGCCACCCTACATGAAACATAACTATATGAACAACTACAAGAAACATAGGGAGCTACATGAAACATTGGAAATTCAAAGAGAACGCTAAAAGGGGGTGCATAGGGTCGAACCACTAAAACATTATCCTCATCTGCAACATCACATTAATAGGTAGGTGGTCCATATCTCCTATGCTTTGAATTGATAGTTAGGAACAAAAAAATCTAAGAGTTTTTTAAGTGATTATAGTGGGCCTGATAGTTTTAAAAGAATTGTGAACAATTTAAAAGTTGTCTGGTGATAGAAATAAATTGCATCCATCCACCACTATTATAAACTCTCAATCACCCTAAACACTAAGGCTAGCCTACCAAACTCCCTACAATCAGCCAACTAGAAAAGAGACATGATAGGAGGGCTTAACATAAAGGACCCCACTATATTAAAATGCACCGGAAAGACTCAAAATCAATTGGATTGGTTTGAAACTCAATACACCCTTGCTATTGGGTATGCTAGAAGGTAGAAAGGAGGAAGGGGAAAGAAAATAGTGGGAGGAAATAGAGAAAAATCCATCAACAGAGGCCTGGGATGTCAAAGAGGCCACAAGAGGTATGAAATATATGGACATACTGACTAAGTTTCTCAGAGGATGAGAAACACATTTAGTAGGGGGTGATGATGAGGCTTATCAATAGGTAAATTATATGGGCCTTAATGCCACTCTCCAACTTATTAAAATCATCTTTTCTCACATTTCTTTAGATATTTTATTATATTTTTCTTAGTGAGAAGGGTAAAGGTGAGTTGTTATGTCATGTGCCCTAATGTGCGTTAATTGCAGGATTTGCAGCTGGATTGGGCTAATTTAAGTGCAAGAACTAAAACTAGACAAGCAAGAGGGATTTTAGGAGATTGGGTCTCCCTCTTTAACTCCTCAATCACCTGAATATTCCTCCACCAAATCTCATCAGCTCGAAGTTACAAGCAATCAATCCCACAAAGTTCATTGGCAGCCAAGCTAGTGATAGTTGAAGACAAGTCAATCTTGAGTTTGGGAGCCAAGCCTCTCTAATTTTAAGGAAGTTGTTGGTAGCTTAAGTTGTATAAATAAGAAGGCCTAGGGCCTCATTAGGATTCAAATTTTTATTGTAGCCAAGAGGATATTTTGAGCTAAGATATTGTGATTTTTATTTTCATGTTATTTTTGACATTTTGGTGATAATGAAAAGGGTTTCTTTGATTATCACTAAGTTGACTGAGAGGGTTAATGCTATTGGGTTAGGGCCCAACCCTAGCAGCAAAGATTCCTCTTTTTGTACGTGTGTCTTTAGATTAGAATCATAGATTAGTTGTTGAAGTTATCTCTGTTTTTTTTAATTTACAAGTCTTTGAATGATTGGTTAGTTTTTCTTCCATTAGTTGGGGAAGTAGATCAATGTTATAGTAGTGAAATAAAATACTTTAGAAAATCTTGTGATAGTGGCCTTATCCTCATCTCCCTCGTGGGATCATGGGTTGAAGGCCCCATTCTCACAACCAAAAAAACAAATTTATCTTTTGGTTATTACATATTTCTTGTTGAGTAGATCATTGTTAATGATTTCTTAGAATCACCTGTAATTTTCATTTTGGTTGCTTGAGTTTGTTGTATATTAGAAATCATTACATTCCATAGATTTAATCCATTAGCCATCAATAAATTAGTTTCTCAAATTCAACTCATATTTTCCACATTTACATAAAGTTATGCATAAATGAAGAAATGAATATGTGTTAGTGTGGGAATTGCTGATTTGCAGGGAGAAACTCATTCCACCAGCCTCATTTAAGTCTTATCCACCTCTCACCAAATCCTACCAGTCACCAGTTCATATTTCTATTTTGTAGCCACCGTGGGCAACCACCTTGAGCAAATCCAACCATCTTGAAGAGTTTGGTTGATCCTTGGGTAGTGTGTACCTTCCCCATATCTTATTCCACCATCATACACCTTCCCAACACTTCATTTCACCTTCCCTACCTTCCTACAACTTTCAGCTAAGTTTCCTATAGTAAACCAAGACATCCTGTAGTAACTATAGGAAATCTAGTAACAACTATAGGAAACCCTGTAGCAACCTGTTTTAGATTGTTTTGGACAGAAATGATGATCAAAGCCTAGGGTAGGCCTTCAACTTGACCTCCATACCCTTCAATGTCATTTTTGATCAGTTTTCCCATACCTTCCACCCCTGCAAAAGATTAGATTGTTTAGCTTAACATTTACATTTCTAAATTGAAAACCAAAAGACTCTTTTCTGCAATATTTAGCTAATGCATGCATAAACCAGTCTTAGCAATGTTAGGATCATTTCCATGCTATTTAGTCGAGATAACTAGATGATAGAATGCAAGGTTAAATTAGGTCTCTTCTGTAAGTAATGTGTGTTGATTCTTAGCTAGGTAATTTCATGTCATTTCATAACACTTTCAATTCAATACTTTCTACATTAAAGATAGCTTTACATTCACTATCAGTAGTCAACCTCCTTCTAGTCAATAGAAGACTGGTTTAAAGAACCCTAGTCGTCAATCACCCTAGTTGAGAAGTGACAAGAGTATATTGTTGCATCTGATGTGCATATAACACTATCACTTCCGAGTTTGTACGAACCCTGGGTTCATAAAGTAAAGTTTTCTCCCTAGGAGTTGCAGCATCCTTGCTGTAATATTGGGGCTAATCAGTCCCATCTATGTTCACCTACCTAGATTACTGCTTCGTCTATGGTCTTAGGGCATTTTCAAATGCATTGGGAATGCTCTTGGGACTTTTTTTTACTATGAAAAATCCTATATTATTACTCGTAATATGGCTATGGTGTGTATCTTGGTCCATCTTGATACTCGTGAAGGTATGGAGGAAAACCTGAATATCCAATGGAGTAACACCTTTCGTTTTCAGATTCTTGATTATGAAGGAGTTCCTTTCAGGTGTCGTCGATGTCATAAGGTTGGACACCGGTATAAGGAATGTCCATTTCTTGCCTCCAACTCTGTATCCAAACCTCAAACTAATCATATTGTAGTAGATAAGCCATCTGGATCTCAAGACAAGTGACCTACTAAAGTTGTTGGTCGTCCTCCATAAACAAAAGCTTAGCCACATGGAATTCTCTCGGGACCTATTTGACCTCCCTCTCCTTGCATCAGCAGATCCCGCGCGGCATCTACAGGCCTCACTTTGGGTAATATTTCCTCTCCTCTCCCTCATTTTTGTACCTTTGTTTCTGATTATCATCTTATTGAATCATTATCTCATTGTGTCTTATCATTTTCATATGTTCAACCCCTTCTATTTTTGCCCCTTTAAATCCCCTCCGTGCACCTTCTCTGATACCCTCCCTAGTATACCTGATGCCCCACTTGTAGCTCCCTCATCAGAGACATCTAATGATTCTCATCTGAGCCATCCATATCTCCTTCACTCCTGGTTCAAATCATCATCTGGTGATTTTTGCAGACTTGGTATTGTTCCCCCTCCGAAACCATCCTAATCTATGAGAGGCAGACATTATTAGATATCCAAGGATATCCACCAAGCTAGTCTAGATGTATTTGAGGGTAGACAACTCTCCATTGACAAGGTCCTTAGAACTAAGACCACATTTCCCTCAAGTTATCCATGAAGTGGCTCTCTTTTAATTGTTGCAGGTTGGCCAGTCCTGCCAAAAAACAAGCCTTCCAAAGACTCCTCGAACTTGAGGGGGTGGACATAATTTTCCTTCAAGAAACCCTTAGATATATTGAATAGATTATCCCTACCATAGAAGCCCTAGTATTCGAATGGAATTTTTATGCATTAGATGTTTGTGGACGATCTGGTGGTATTGCTTTTCGTCACAATCCTAGGGTAGTCAAGCTGCTTAATATTTGGGGAGGTGATGGCTTAAGTGGGGCTGGCATATTTTCTTGAGTGCTTGTGAGGGACTTGAGATTGATTAATTTTTATGGTCCCTGTATTAACTAGGTTGCATATTGGGAAAAAAAAATCACTTCTTCTTATATGCAAGTGGACAACATCATCTTGGGGGGGATCTCAATTTCTCCATTGGACATGCAGAATCTTGGGGACACAATGCACAAGTTGATCTAAATTTTGATTCCATTAGCCTCCTATTGGAAGATCACCACCTCATTGATATCCCTATGGCTCGGTCACACCCTACCTGGTGAAGCAGAAGAATTGGAGATGCTTTTCTTTCCAGAAGACTGGATTGTCTTTTCATAAAAGAATATCTTCTTGGAAGTCTCTCCTTGTATAGGCAATGGGTGGGATTAGGAGGATTATCATACCACTCTCCTATCTACCTTGAGATTGCAGGCATAGCTTAGAAGCCAAAATCCCCATTTAAGTTTATTTCGACCAGGTTAAAGGATGAGGAATACACCAAAATGGTCTCTAATTATTGGAAATCTCTTCCACCCACTCTCAGTCAGTCTCACACTTAATGTTTTTCTAGAAAGCTTCTCCGACTTAAGTGTAAAACAATTGAATAGGCCAGAGTAAAAAGGGAGAGGGAAGATCTCATTCTCAAAAATATTGAACATGATCTAGCTAATTTGGTAGAAGTGGATGGAAGGGGATTTGATTATGTTGAAGCTAAAGAGGGGCTGACCAACCTTGAAGCAGAGAGAACCAAAATTCTTAAGGATAGAGAAGAAACCTGGAGACTTAGGAGTCGAGCCATATGGTTACAATATGGGGATGAAAACACTAAGTTTTACCATCAATTTTCGAATGGTTGTCATGCCATCAATATGATTTGGCACTTGGAGAATGATATTGGTCATCAGTTACAATCCTTCAACAAATTGGCCACCCTCAGTACATCACATTTCAGTCAGCTCTTTAAGGCACCTCAGGAAGCTACTCTTGCTAAGATTATCAAAGTAGATGGATTGTTCCCTACATTTTTTGATCAGGAAGCTACAAAGGATCTCATCAAGCCTGTATCTATGGTAGAATTAGAAGGTACTCTTAAATGGTTCAAGAAAGATAAGAGCCCTGGGTTGGATAGTTGGCAGGGTGAATTTTATCTAGCCTTTTTTGAATTGCTAGGGAATGATCTACTTAAGGTAATTAAATAATTTCGTGTCAATGGCCGTATGTATGATGCTTTTAACTCGACCTTCATTGCCCTTATCCCTAAATCTGACTCCCCTCAGAGCTTCAATGACTTTAGGCCTATTACTCTCTGCAATTTCATATACAAGATCATTTTCAAAATCATTGCAAACCGCCTAAAGCCTATTTTATCCAACCACATCATTTCAAAACAGTTTGCCTTCCTTAATCATCATCAGATCCATGAAGTTGTTGGCACGGCATAGGGGGTTCTTCATTCTATCAAGATCAAGAGGCTAAAAGGTATGATCCTAAAGATTGATTTAGCAAAAGCATTTGATCGAACTAGTTAGCTATATTTGAGAATTCTCTTGACTCATCTAGGTTTCCCTATAGCCTTCATTAATTAGATCATGTGCTGCATTTGCAATGTATCTTATAGTGTTCTTATCAATGGTTTTGCCTCTCCATTTTTTCATGCTGAGCGAGCTCTTACACAAGGTTGTCCACTCTCTCCCCTTCATTTTATGTTGGTCATGGAAGGTTTGGGTCAACTCATCTCTGAGGAAAGAAGACTAAGCAGACTATAGGGTATTAAAATCACCAATAGATGCACCATATCTAACTTGCTCTTTGTTGATGATGTCCTAGTTTTCCTTAACAGATAGATTGACGACTCATATGTATTTTTTTCTGTCGTCAATTCCTTTTGCCTTGCTACTGGAATGGAGTGAAATCAATAAAAATCGGCTCTGACTGTTGTTGGATGCTCCCAATATGAATTACACTTTGTCCATCAAATATTTTCCTTCCTTATTCTCCCCTTTGAAGATGTTCTCAAATACCTTGGATTTCGACTCAATCCCATTCACTAAAAAATAGCTTATTAGATATGGCTAGTGGCTAAGATTGAAAGGAGACTGAATATTTGGCACCATAGATGGCCATCTATGGCTAGACGCCTCACTCTTATTACATTTGTTCTGGAAGCAACACCGGTGTACTCGATGTCCTTGGCTTGGATTCCAAGGGGCATTTTGTATAGAATACAACAATTGTGTTGTAGATTCTTATGGAGGGGGAAACAAGAAGGACATACTTTTGCTTAGGTCAGATGGGATCACATTGCCCTTCGAAGAAACGGGGAAGATGGGGCATTAAGAACCTTGATTTCTTTGCAAAAGCACTAGCTTCCAAAATGGGATGGAAAGTTCTCACTATAAAGAAATTATGGACCAAGGTAGTCATACATAAATATATCAGTCTAATC
This sequence comes from Pinus taeda, assembly GCA_000404065.3. NCBI lineage: Eukaryota > Viridiplantae > Streptophyta > Pinopsida > Pinales > Pinaceae > Pinus > Pinus taeda. Next base: position 13,271 of record APFE031337346.1, on the reverse strand, counting down.
CACCTCCTTGATTGGATCAGATGCCCTTCATGGAACAAATCTAACATATCAACTATCTCGTGAGATATTTTGAACTCTATATCTTACATTCTTGATGGACTGGCTTGGAGGATTGGAACTGGAAACTTGGTCCGCATTGGTATGGATCCTTCGTCTAGATGTGGGGGCGCATTTCATCTTCCCCCAGAGCTCATACTTTTTCTCTCAAACTCAGGTATCTCTCGCCTTTACCACATTGTTGATCCAGACAACTCCACTATTTTCTCTCAGACCTAAAAATCTATTGATCAGTTAGGAATTCTAGATAACTGGCGTAATGAATGACACTCCTACACTAACGCTCTATCTGAATCACATGTTTGGATCGCAGATGGTGAGAATGAGCTCATTTGGGTACATGCACAACATGGTTCCTATTCTCCAAAGGAAGGTTATCCCATAATTTTCTCTGATCATAAATCCCATATTATTGACTGGTGGTGGCACGCACTCTGGAAGTTGAAGGCTCCTCCAAGAGAAAAGTTATTCATGTGGTGTATCCTTCGTAATAAAGCTCCCACTGGGGATAACTTACATAGGTGCTCATTCCAAGGACCAACTTGGTGCATCCTCTGTCAACAGGCTGTAGAATCAAGTAAAAATCTATTTCTTCATTGCTCTATCACCACATCTTTCTAGAATCATGTTCTTTCAACATTACACTTATCCAACAAATGGAAAGGTACAAACATCTTGGAGGCTTGGCAATCATGGTGGTCTGTGGCGCTTCCCATCAAAATCAGGAACCAAACCCTCCTGATCTGTTGGTGAATATGGTTGCACAAGAACAAGCTCATATTCAAGGGCATCACTCAATGGATACAAGCTTCACCTCATCATATCTAAATTTATAGTAGTATTCCGAAGGATGATCTCCCACATCCACCCCACACCATTATTGTAGAAACTATTGGTAGAAAATTATCATGGGCATATTTTGATGGATCAACTTAGCAGAATGGTTGTGGAGGAGAAGTGCTCCTTCATCTCACTGACAATCATTTTTTCAAAATAGAGATGGGTCTGGGAGAAGGAACAAACAATTATGCTGAGCTTATTACCCAATGTCATTTGTTACACTTTACAACTTGAGAAGGGATGTAGACACATTAAGATTTTTGGCGATTCCAAACGCATCATAAATTAGTTTAGTCAACAGTTTGTCTGTCACGTTCACTCTCCAGAATATATTGGATGAGGCTTTGCTAATGAAATCACATTTTGACACTATCACTTGTCATCACATCTAGGCAACCAGATTTCTAATAGACTATCCAAGGAGGCCGTGCTCCAGCCTTGGGGGTATTGGATGATCCAAGAGCAGAGAGGGTAGGAATACTACCAATATTTTCACAGACGATATGATGATGAAAAACATGTTGGGGTAGCCAAGCCCTAATTTTTTGATGATTTTGCATCTTCATAATGTTTATATTTTTATGAGACTATATATATATATATATATATATTTTAGACATGTAAATTTGTATTTAACTTATTAGTCTCCCATCCTGAGATAGATTTTTGACAGTTTACAAGATCGTGGCTGATCTAGATAGCTCGAGAGACACACACAGGACAAAGAGTGTTTATGGAAGCTCAAAAATCAAAGTGATTAGAATGACTTCAAACTAGGATCAAAGCGTAAATATCGTCATCTTGATCGTGGTGGTGTGAACAGTTCGTCAAACCGAGTCCGTATGCAAAAGTTAGAAGCAGTCAAAGTTCGGTTGACTTTTTGTTCACTTGGTAGCCTTAAGGAGGCCACAATTTGGATAGAACCCGGCCACCGGATTCTGGCCAACCTGGGCTGGATTTTGGACGAATTTGTGGCCTGGTTAATTTGTCTCCTTTAGTCATTTTTTGAATTTTCTAAAATGACTAAGTTTGTTTTAAATAAAACAAAAAAATATAATTTGGGGTGGCGGGCCACCAACCTCGCCACCCCTTACCCCATGTATTAATATAACAAATATATATATTATATAAATATATATAATATATATATATATATTATATATATATATATATATATTATATAATATATATATATATAATATATATATATTAATGGGGCAGGTAGCCATGACCCTGCCACCCCCGGAACGACTCAGCCAAACACCACGTAGGGTGGGCGGCCATGAGCTGGCCACCCTGGGAACCACGCAACTCCTTACCATATCAAATGCTGCCATAATAAAATGGGGTTGGTGGGAGTTGGACAAACGACTGGCGGGAGGGTCAGCCCCACCCATGCGATGTCATGATGTAACGCCAACCCATAAGTACAACCAACCCATCATATAATGCGCCAGCAAACCACCATTAAATGAACCCCTCAAATGGTACCAATGTGCCTTGCCAAATAAAATGCGCACCATTCAAATGTTGTTATGGGAATTTTGGGGGCAGGCCGCCCAATGCCAACTCGACCCCCCAAATACATTATGGTTAAAAATGTTGGCATTATGACACAAGTGTTGTCCTTGATGGAAACCCACTCAGATGATAGATCACAGTTCAGGCTCTCAAAATGAAGGAAAAAGAGATATACATAGGTTCCCCTTGACCAAGCCGCATATACACACCGGTTCGCTGACCAAAAGGCGCGTATGCGTATACATGCACTTTCACGCAAGGAAAGGTGCATACATGTTGAAAACTTCTTTTTGGTCTGTGGTATTTGGTCCCTGGTATTTTGACCCATGGTATTGATCCAAGGCATCTTAAATGAAGTATTGACCCCAGGTATTTGGTCCAAGGTATTGCTTCTAAGTGGTTTTGGACTATGGTATTGAGCAAGGCCCAAGACTATAAAAGGTGGAGGAGATCATTAGGAAAATGTACTCAAGGATTGAATATCTAATGAAGAGCAAGACCTAGAATACTGGTGATTGGGTTATGGTACATAACTAGATCTGAATCAAGGAGGAACCTGAGTGCTTGAAGAAGGATAAGTTCTATTGAAGGGTCAAGATCTTAAGGCTTGAAGAGAAGTATCTTTGTGTGGTTTTTTATCTTTTATAATTGGTGCATGTCTTGATCTGTAAATCTAATGATCTAGGTATAAACTGATGTCTAAATAGTTGAAAAGGGTAAATCATCTTTTACAGATATGTACGCAGGTTCAATATAGCAAAGGTACGTATACACGCTGGTTTGGAAATTAAAAACAGTGTATACGCAGGTTTTCCTTCATATAATAGTGTATGCATGTAGTTTCGACACATTGAAGTAGAGTATGTCTCATAAAATATGTTTTAGCTACTTCTGTTTACTGTTGCAGTGTTTTGGGTTCTGGTACTGTTACTGTATTCTAGTTACAACATTCAGAGAAGTGATTGTTTGATTTAGTTTTGGTTAGTGCAAGGGAGATTGATTGATGCAGATATATTTTGATGTTTGATTGATGCTATTGATGGATCCAATCTGAAAATTTATGAAACGTGGTCCCTGGAAGAAGGGATAAGGTTGTAGCCTTATGTAGGTCAGCACCTACATACTAGTACATCAGCTAGTACAAGAGCAAAGGGGGTTGTAGTTTCCTTCCAGTAGAAGCTGGAGAACAAGAGAAGGTTGTAGCCTGCTGCAGGTAAAAGCCTGCGTACTGGTATAAGACTACACTAGTACAAAAATATTGTAAAAATAAGTTTCTTATTAGAAAAAGATAGTGACGAATTACAGCAGGTGGTTTTCTCCCACATTGGGTTTCCACCTTATATCTTGTTTTCTTGTGTGTGATTGTCTGCTCTGTTTTTACTGTACCTGTTACTTCTTATATGGTTTTGATACACAGTTTAAAGATCAACTGACTAAATAATAAGTTTACAAGGTATATGTTGGTTGCTCTAAACACAGTTGTGTATATATGCAAGTTGCATTAACAGAAGTAGTGTATATAAATCTATTTATGGAAATGGAATATTGTTAAGTTGCTAACGCTGATTCACCCCCCCTCTTAGTATTATTTCCAAAAATTGTTATTGGAGCAGGTCCTTCAAAAGAAGCTTGATCGCTTGAAGGAAGATCTATCATCATGAGCAACTACAAAAGAGAGGCATCCATCAGGCCACCAATCTTTGATGGGAGCAACTTCATCTATTGGAAGATAAGAACCACAACTTATCTTCAATCTCTTGGAATAGAAGTATGGAATATTGTGGAAGGAGGATACACATTTCCATCAGCGACTCCTACAGATACGACAGGTAAAAAACAATATGAAATAAATGCAATGACTGTCAATACTCTATTGCGGAGTCTGTCACAATCAGAATTCATCAAGGTTATGTAGCTCAAAACTGCCAAAGAAATATGGGACAAGATCATTCTAAGCTATGAAGGAGACGATCAGGTAAAACATGCAAAAATACAATCTCTTAGAATTCAATATGAAACTCTCAGAATGCACAATGATGAAAGTGTAGCTAATTATTTCTTACGTATAGATGATATTGTTATTAGCATGAAAAACTTGGGTGAAGAGATAAAACAAGTTACTTTAGTTGAAAAGGTTCTAGGATCCTTGTCTTCTAAGTTTGAATCAAAATTTTTTGCCATAGAAGAAAAGCAGGATCTTCTAAGTATTACTATGTCACAGCTGCACGAAATCCTAACTGCTTTCAAAATGAGAAAAGGGGGTCCATCAGATATGAGAGAAGCTGCATTCAAAGCTTCAAGAAAAGAAGAACTCAATGAGTCAGTACATATGTCAGAAGGAGAGGAAGAATAAAACTTTGTCAAGAACCTTCAACAAGGTTCTGGAAGATTCAGAGGTAAACTACCTTTCAAATGTTTTTCTTATGGAAGAGTAGGTCATTATGCTTCCAAATATCCTCACAAAGATAAGCTTGATAAAGGTAAGGAATCAGCAAAATGGAATAGAAAACAAAGTGTAAATATGAAGAGCTACTATACACATGAAGATAGTGATGGTTTATTAAATAGTGATGAAGATGAAAATAATAATGATTACAGACTTCTGATGGCTTTTGAAGATGATGATTTCTTGGATGCTTTAGATGAAGATGGTCTCTATGAAGAAATTTCTAAACTTAAAATCTGTCTAGAAGAAAAGAGTACGATTATAGATACTCTGACATTCCAACTTGCGGAAAGGGAAAAACACAATGAAAAGTTAGAATGTGAAATTATGGGTCTAAGAAAAGAAATTGAGAAAACAAAAGCTCTCAATCTTAGGTTTGCTAAAGGATCAAAAACTTTACATGAAATTATCAAAGTGCAGCGTTCTCCTCTGATAAAGATAGATCTTGGATATACTGAAGAACCATCTCAAGCATAGAAGCCATCAATCTCCAAAAGCTATCTTGATGTAGCAAGGAGAAGTGAACAGGTTGACAATCGTTAGTAGAGGCTTAATGCAGATCACCAGGTAAATCGAGTTCAATCTACTTCAAGGATGAACCTAAACTATAACCAACCTTAGGTAAATCATTCTCAATTTTCTTCAAGAATGAATGTCAATGGAAACTACAATCATCAGGTCAGTAGATTCAATAATCGCAAGAATTTCTTTAATGGCCAATGTTTTTCATGTCATAACTTTGGACACAAAGCTACTCAATTTGTTTCTTACAAGACCATCATGACTAGAGAAGCATGAAATCAAAGGAATGTGACTGGGATCATGAAAAGGACCTACAATAACTTTTCTACTCTTAAAAATGAAATAGAATGCTTTGTCTGTAACAAATTCGGTCATGAAGACTTTGAATGCAGGAGTAAATTTCGGCAAACACCTCAGAAGGAGAAAGCCTCATTGGTTCCCAAAACATGGAAAAAGAAAAAACCGCAAACTAAAATATGTGGTATAGCCTTATATGCAGAAGGACAAGAAAATCAATGGTACATCGATAGTGGATGCTTGAAACACATGACAAATGATCAAGAAAAACTTCAGTCATATAGTGCCTTAGAAAAGGAAAGGAAGGTCTCATTTGGAAATGACACCCTTGCAGTCATAAAAGGTAAAGGCTCTATTCTCTTAAAAGAAAAGGTCAAAGATGGGAATGTCATGTATGTTGATGGTTTAAAGCATAATCTATTGAGTGTTAGTCAAATGTGTGATCAAGGAAATGAGGTAGTATTTTGATCAAATGGATGTGTTCGTGAGCTTGATACAGGAGAAACATTGATCAAAGGCATAAGAAATCCAAATAATTTATACATACTCAAGGGAGGACATCAACAATGTTATCTAAGCAAAAATGATGAACATTGGCTATGGCACAGAAGATTGGGGCATCTAAGCTTCCCTCAGATAAGGAAAGCATGCAAATTCTAGGTTGTTCGTGATCTTCCTGACATCAAAATTCTAGAAAATACAATATGCAAATCACGTCAATTTGGTAAGCAAACCAAGACACATTTCCCTAAGAAAGAAGGATCAGCTAGTAAGCCGCTTGAACTTGTCCATACTGATTTATGTGGTCCATCAAGGAAAAAGTCACCTCGTGGAGAAGAATACTTTATATTGTTCATTGACGACTTTTCTAGAATGTGTTGGATAAGACTTCTAAAGCATAAAGATGAAGCATTTGAAAAGTTCAAAGCCTTCAAAGATTTGGTTGAAAATGAATCAAATCGCAAAATCAAATGCCTTAGATCTGATCGATGAGGGGAATTTACCTCGGATGAATTCTTTGACTTCTATGAAGAACATGGAATAAGAAGTGAATTCTCTACTGCAAGGACTCCTCAACAAAATGGAGTACTAAGCTCCTCCCAAATTGTAAATCTACATATATAATGCGAGTGTTCAATAAATGGCTCGTGCTATACTAGATGAGTCTGGAAATCCTGCAACCTTCTGGGGTGAAGCTGCATTTGTTGTTGTCACTATTCTCAACAAAACATATGTTTAGGTAAACAACACTCAAACTCCTCACGAACTTTGGTATGGTAAGACTCCTACTGTAAAATACTTCAAAGTTTTTGGAAGTAAATGTTACATCAAAAGGACTAATGAAAAATTTGGCAAGTTTGAACCTAGAGTAGATGAAGGCATTCTCCTTGGTTACTCTTCCCAAAGTAAAGGATGCAAGTGTTATAATAAAAGATTAGAATTTTTTTTTGAAAGTATTGATGTTGTGGTTGATGAAGCAGGTGAAAATTCAAAGCAGGTAAAAACTGAATAGTGGGAAGAAGATGAGGATTATCCTTCCACATCAAATCAGACTAATGCTGAAGAAGAAGAAACCAGTGAAGCACCAGAAGAGCAGATAACGGCAGAAGAAAAGACTCCATCTAGATATGTTCAGAAAAATCATCTAGAGACTCAAATTTTGGGACAGAAAGAGGCAGGTGTACAGACAAGACGAACTATTACAGAAACTTCAAGCTATCTAGCATTGCTTTCCTCCATCGAACCACAAAATGTACATGAAGCATGCAAAGATGAATGTTGGGTCAAGGCCATGAATGAAGAGCTTGAGCAAATTGAAAATAATAATACTTGGGAATTAGTTCCTAGACCTCATGATAAGAATATCATTGGAACCAAATGGATATTCAAAAACAAGTTGAATGAAAATGGGGAAGTTGTTAGAAATAAGGCTAGACTTGTTTGTAAAGGATATGCTCAACAAGAAGGTATAGACTTTGAAGAAAATTTTGCACCTGTTGCTAGACTTGAAGCCATAGAATGTTCCTTGCTCTTTCTAGCTTTCAAAAGTTCAAAGTATTGTAGAATTGAGGCTTCTATGATTCATCATATTTATAAGAAGAGCTTCGGCGTAAATCACATGAAAAAGACCTTTGTCGATGAGTTTCGAACCAACTAGTGTGGTTCATTGTCAGGACAAGTTGAAGAATCATATCTGGCCTAGCATGTTAAATAGACTGTGCAGAGACTCCAACGGCTACATAACGGCTAATTAACGGCTAATTCGGACTCTAAGGCCAGGTCAAAGTTATATTAATAAATTTAATATTATATTTATTTTAATAATCTTAGGATTAATAATATATTACTCTAAATCTATAAATAAGTAAAATTAGGTACCATTGGTACATGAGAGAATAACTAAAATTATTTCTAAATGTTATTAAAATTATATAAATAAAATACACATGCTTTATTAAATAATATCCATTCTTAGTCAAATTAATAACGGTAATCGGTTGTTAGGATAGAAGTAAATGAGTACTAATCTTATTGGGATACCAATAAATATATAATTTTAATGATAAGATTCAGGCCTAAAGTTACCCATTTGTTAATCTATTTACCAAATATATATATATAAATTAGTTAGTTAAGGTAAGTGAAGAGAGTTAATAATCATGAAAGCTGTTTTAAAAATTAAGTTAATTTGTATCTAATTTATTAGTAATAATAATATAAA
>APFE031337345.1:0-48387 GCA_000404065.3 Pinus taeda | reverse complement strand
CTTCTCAAATGGTTTTTTTTTTAGCTTCTGAAACGTTGCAGAAAAAATAGTTATAGCGAAAATGCCACGATGACCTGTTTGGAGCAGCGAAACCCTAAAATCCAAAGCTCTGATACCAAATGTTATGAAACTAGCTCAATAAAAGATAGAAAAGATAGATCAATGCCTTAGAATTCAGCCTCTTCGAGGGGGCAACCTCCTTTACATTACATAAATGAACAGTTCTTCGATGATACAAATGAAAATACCTCCTTTCTATATATAGGAGTCTAAGGGGTCATAACATAATCAAAGCTGACATAACAATACTAATGTGAGGGCACAATAATAACAATAGTGGGCTTCTGTGGGGCACAATAGTAACAATATGGGAACAACATGGGTACATCAATATAATAAGTGGGTTGTACTAATAACAATAAGGGGTTACACTAGTAGTATAGGGGCCTAACATCACCTCTTTCTCGCTCTGAATTTTTCTCAGAATTCTTGAAGAAACTGAATTACTTGTGTGACTCAAATGAGGTCCAATACCTCTTCTTTATTGATAAATCTAGAGAATTATGTGAGTTAGATTCTTCAATTTGATTTCTCTTATCTTGAGATTTAGTTGTGAAATTATATATTGATTAGGTTAATTTTCCTTTTATCGAATAAATGCCAACATGAATATCATAAAGAGAAGAACACAAGATGTAAGTGCATCGTCAGGGAAAAACCCCTATGAAGTTCGATTTTTTACAAGACAATATGCATCCTTCTTAACCATGAACCATTCGTGCAAGTTGATGTGATCCAAAAAGTTCTTATGCCTTCTCCTCTTCACACACTTGGCTATATATATGGGGTGTATGGAGAGCAAAGGGTTATGTCCCTTCGAGTCCTATAGGGTTGACACACGACACCCATGCAAGTTGATTCACCAAAATTCTTTGGCCAACACACATCTCCTCCATGCAATATACATAACCATTCACTCAAGTGTTGGTTGGGGTGTGCCTTCAACTAACCACACCCACTCATTGCACATGATAAGTCATGTTATGGGGTGCTCACCCAAACTCATTGAACAATTCATGATGTGAGGCATGATTATAAATAATTGTGCTCATAATCAACTCATCTAAGTGCTCTCTACACAACAAAATTTTTGCACCAAATTCTCTATGCCTTCTCTTCACACTTTGACCATTCTCCTCTCCACAATTCCAAAAGACTAAAGTTCTCAATCCTTTCCTTCACACTCAGGGAATTTTTTGTCCACTACCTTCTTTCTAGTTGTCCACATTTCATAAGAATAGGGGGAAGTGCGATTCCATCCTCCACTTAGGATGCCCACTCTGATTTCAATGCTTGTTAGCGTAGACAAGTACTTCATTAAGCAAATAATTATGACAATTAAGGGTGGATTGTATGGGCCTGCTCACGAAATGCCATAGGGAAACCAACCAATATGCAACAAGAATTCAATGTCCATGCAACAACCCACCACAAGATTTCCCTCTTAGAACTTTGGATTCGTATGTCCCTCCATTCAGTTTAGTCATTAATTTATTTTCACAAATAAATAATTTACATACCTAGGTTTATATACATGGGTTTTTATAGAAAAAGAGTTGTTACACATTCTCCTTTTCTAGAGTATCTTTCCATCACGCAAAATGCTCTCTCTTCTGATTGTTGTTGATAACCATAACTCTATAAGCCACAATATCCTCTAGCTTCAACTCTCATTGATTAATGATGAAGGATGATATGTGCGATGGCATTCTTATAGTATTCAAAATAGTACTATATATATATATAATGCATATATCCATCGTCAGTGAACAAACTTATGTATTATATTTTTTTAATGGCTTATTAGTCATATTATCCTCACATTCACATCAAGTACAGTTGAGGCACCAGATTGCATCATCCACTTTGGTCAATATGGTCCAATATTACTCAATAGTAGTTCTTGGATAGGTATTAATATGCATTTGGAAATTATAGCAATCATCATTTTAGAGAGGGTATATTAGGATTGCAAGTTGACCACCCCTAGTCTTGTTTTAGTTGCACATTCTACACATTGTATTACTTCACTAAGCCTTGTGAGTAGTTCAAATTATAGTATGAGGATTTGGTTTGAGTGAGTTGGTTTCGGTTAGATAAAGTTCAATTTACTAGTGAATTTCAGACTAGCCATACTATCATCATCCATATTGTTCAATAGTCCAATTTCAGTCAAACCTAAGTAAAATTAGTTGTAGGATCATTTGTTGATGTGCATTTGGAAATCGTAAAATATATTGTTCCAAAAAGGGCACATTTGGATTACAAGCTAGCCATCCTTAGTCTTGTTTCTGTTGCATATATTTTACATGTTATATTTCCTCACTATGCCTTGGGGGTTGTTCATATTCTACTTTCTAGTCTCACAATTTAAATTGTGAGAGTTGTTCATGTTCATTTTTCTTTTCTAGTCATTGAATCAATATGTTTGTCTTTGTAAATTATGTTAGTTTTCGTAAATGATTTTAGTTTTAGGCTTTAGCTTGACATAATATATGTGGTAGTTCATTTTTTTGTTGATATCGTAGCACGATAAAGGACTCCGCTGGAATGGGATCTTAAATTTTTTTGAAAATACTAAGCATGAATAAAAAAACATTTCTAGTGAAACCAAGTGAATTGTGAACCATGAATGTGATAAAAAATAATGTTGGAGTATGTAAACGAGTACCTCCATTCATGAAATTCACCAAGGCACTACCAATGTTTGCAAGCTTGCTAAATTTGTCTCACCATGTTAACATAGTAATGTTTATTTGTGGCTATCATACATTGACAAGGCTACCTCTCCACCAAAGCATCTAATTGCTTGGAATCCATGTGGGGTTAGTCTAACCAACTCGTGGTCTCTGTGGAGAACACTGGTATACAAAAGTAATATTCCACATTTGAAGTCCAACCATTTCTTGAATCTTAATACTTTGTTAGGAGAAACTGTAACAAAATTTTGATCCTTTATGGATTTTAATTTATGGTGGTAATGTTTCATAGTGCACTTTTGGTACATGAAAAATGTATTTGATGAAACTACTTGAATCTTAATACTTTTTTAGGACAAATGTTAACACAATTGTGATCTTTTATGGATTTTAATTTATGGTTGTGATGTTTCATAATACACTTTTGGTACATGAACAACATATTTGATGAAACCAACCTAGATTGTGCTTATATGTTGGCTTATCACCAATACTTGGTTATTTGTAATGTGATCTAGCAATATTTCCATTTATGATGAAGATGAGATGCTTGATTCTGGTTATTATACTGGAAGACACTTACATAGAGTATGTCACTGTATCAATGTCATTATTGCCTTTAAAAATATGTAGGAAACTAGTGTCTAATGGAAGTACCACTGAGAAACCCTCGGGACTACTGCAAGAATCGAAAGTGTAAGAAAACTCACTGTTTATAATCCGCAAGAATCAAATGCATTGAATGTATAAGGGAGCAGAGCCATCGAGAAAACTCACAGTCTATGTGTGTTTTATTTTATTTTTTAATGCATATCATCATCGAATATTCGACATCATAGACAAACCACTGAATATTCGATAACTTCCAGTTGGGGTACTCATTGGATATTCGAAAAAAGATATGACAGATGAAAGAATTAGTACCTTAACACTCCCATAAAAAAGAACTCCCGCCCTTCGCATATCCGATACTTCACCATCGAATTTAAAGCATCAGAGTGACAATACTTCTATCGCACAATATACTTATGTTATTGATTACTCGACACCTCAACGTCGGTTTGTTCCATCGGACAAAACAAACTATCTTTCGACTATTCGACATGTTACATTTGGCTTGAAAGTGTCAGAGTGACAATGCTTTTTTCGTAATATTTACTTATTCTGCCAATTACCCAATGCATAAACGTTAGTTTTTTCCGTCAGACAAAACAACCCACTGGTCGAATATTAAATGAGAGACCGGTGCATGAACTGACAAATATTTGATGTTCTGTCCATCAGATAGTCAACAATTTGTAGTGTCGCAAAACTGAATTATAAACATCGGTATTTTAAAGACCATTTAGAGATTTTTATGTGTAATATAATCAACATTTGGACCATCACATATCCGACGACAGCTAAACTGTTGACTATTCAACATAATTCTAGTGATGATTTGATAAACACCAATGTGTCAAATAGTCAATACCTATAAGTCACATATCTGACTAATCACCATAAGATTTTTGCCCCATTTGTACTAGTGTGGAAATTTTGATCCTCGGAAAAAGAAGAAAATTGATATGTCAAAGATAATGTTATGAGTGTAATGAATATGGGCACTTTAAAAGGAATTGTCCTAATCTTAAGAAGAACAATAAGAATAGAAAGGAAATAAATGAACCCCATGTTACCGAAGAAGTGGAAGAATTAGAAAAGAAGAAATAAAGAAGGAGGAAGTAAAAGAGGAAGTAAAAGATCTCTACTATGACTGAGATAATCTACTTCACTTAGTTCTTTTCAATTATAGAAGAGATCAGAAAGCATCACAATTATGATAGGATACATTATAGAAAGACAAATATGACATCGTCATAGAAGCATGGAAGGATATATGAAGTAGAAGTCTACATGGTTGTAACAATCATCATGTAAGAAAGAAAGTAACTCATGGAATTTCCATTGGAAGCATACAAGGACAACCGAAGTAGTAGTATATATGGTTGGAAGAAAGTCATATAGCAAGATAGAAGATAAAGAAATCATCATACATCATCATCATTAGGAAGGAACATTTGTAGAATGAGGAACATCAAGATCTCCCATTATAAAAATTCATTAAAAAGGTTCACCTATACTTAGAAGAAGCATCTTGTAGATGGTCTACATTCCACCTTGTGTGGGATCCACAATTAGAAGGATGATGGTATGATGACAAATATATGCAACATGACAAGTTGGTTGAAGTAATTTCATCTTCAAGCAAGGAAAGGAAGCTACCTGAAGAAGTCTAGATGGCAACATAAAGGAAAAGGTATGTACCTATTTTGATAAATTCATGTCATCATATAATTGCAGATAACTTGGTTGAATTTCTCTATCTCATGAGCATGATCAAATAAGAAGGATCTTTTCCATTGGAATGACACATGAAGGCATGTAGAAAATGTGCCTTGAACTCTCCTACATATTGATAAAATGAAATCTACATAATATGACCTCATATGGAATATGAGGTGGTTAATGATCATGGTTCCTATGTTGAAAGAACCATGTAAATAAGATCCCGAGGAAAGCGATATGTGAAGAAAGGAAGAAGAGTTCATGAAAGATGAAACTATAGTCACGTAAGATAAGATAAGTGATCAACATTTGATAAATAGAATAATTAGCTATGACATATCCATGGAAAGGTATGAAGACCCTAATAAAGTTTGAAAAAGAAAGAGACCCTTAATATTGAATGTCTTGTAGATGGAGTCATACATGTTCAGGATGTTGATACTGCAAGAAGTTAACGTCATAATGAAAGACAACCATAAAATGGTAATTTTGATTTGATGTTCATTTTGATTTTTGAAAACATCTGGTTAGGTTGAAATAGGGCTTCAGAAAGAAAGTTGTAGAAGTTACCTACAATTAGTACTCATGAGAATGGATGGAAGATCCTGAAAGAAACATGACTTGGAAGAGGTAGTTGTATGGAGGATAGCTAGATGTGGAATAGAAGATCACTTTCCAATGAAGAGAAGGAAGACATGACCATTGGTTCAACCTTATGGCTCGTTGAAAAGAAAGTGATGTAGAAGTCGTTGATGCCCTACAAATAAGTTATGATGAAGAAGACTCCATGATGAAGAAGATGTAATTCATGGCATGATGTAAAAAGAGGAGCCCTACAAGCAGCTGATAGTACCATGATCTTCCCCAAAGAGTTGATAACTACTATTGGAAACAAGTCCCTAGTTGAGAGGGAGCTTGGAAAGTCCCTAGTTAAAAGGGAGCTTGAGTATATTCCTTTTATAGGAATGATTAGATCCTCCCTGTTTAACAAGGAGTGATGGGTATGGCTCTCTACTTCATGTGCCATGCACTAGACCATGACTAACAACCGTAAGTCTTCGTGAAGGCTATGAGGGAGAGATTGACACATCATTCTTGTCTTCATGTTATGGAGAAAGAATGGAGGATTGAGTAAACATATGGTTTTTGATACACTTTAAGGACGTGGTAGGGCATCCAATAGGAAAGGGTGGTCGGAGAGGAAATTCCTTGAGGATGTGTTATTCCAAGACATAAATGGTCCTAAAAGGACATACCTTGTGAACATCCAAGTGTGATATGTGCCTTGAGAGACAATGATGAAGGTGTCTATGAATCATTGGTCTCCCTATCATTATGCTCTGATCTTGTGGAGAGATAAAGCAGTTAGTCAAGGCTTTTCTATGTGACAATGCTGGTTGATATGCTTGAGATGCACTGGTATAAGATGAGAAAATAGCTTAAGAGATGGCTTACCAATCTGACTCTTCTTATGAGAATTCTTCAGTAGGAGAGTGTCAAAGTACCATGTATGGATTATGAATACCTCCCTAGTTAAGAGGGATTTTTGAAATATGTAACGAGAATCTATCTTCATAATGTCATTTATAATCATGATTTTATGTATTTGATTTTTTTTTTCTTTTCCCGTGGAAAAAGTTGTAATTTTATTCATATGAAAAAATTACATTTTGTAGATGCTTAAAGCATATGCAGATGGCTGTCACTGTAATGACAGGAAACAAAGGTTACAATATAAAAGAAAAAATAAATTCCAGCTGGCCTATACTTTTCTGCCCTTCTTCTTCTCCACCCTTCACCAACCTTCAGAGTTGGGAGTGGGTGCAATTATAGCTAGCTGGTTTTCCATTGTGTTCATTGGATGTTCTTTATCAGATTCTGATCCTTCAGATCCATGATTTCGTTTGATGCCGCTTACTTCCAGCTAAAGTTCTTGTTGTTGTTTCATATTGTCTGGCCCCAAATGAGTATCTGGGGTATTTTCTTCTTGTGTATATTTCTATCCCATTTGTATGTCAGGTTCTGATTGGTTCCCTGTAGGTTCTGTCTGCATGTCATCTTCTTCTAGTAAGTCGGTATGCTGCCACCCTTTGGGATTTTTGTTGTTGTTTCTTATTCCCTTTGGGGTCCTTCCTAGCCAATGGGTAGGTGTATTGGAGATGCCCTGTTTGCATGCAGCTACGACATCTGAATGCTATATTCTCATAGTCAAGCAGTTGTGTCCTCAATGTATTATTATAGTTCAATGTAAGGTGATCAGGTAGCCCCTGAATCAAGTCCACTTCTACACATATTTTGGCAAATGTGAAAATTCCCCTGATAACTTTGTCTTCATCTATTTTTGGGAATTTCCCCAAGGAATTCCCAATGGCTATTAGAAATTTGTGATGCCAAAAATGTAGAGGGAGGTTATGTAGCCTCACCCAAATAGGCATTGTTGAGACTTTCATAGTATTTGCATCAAAATTAGAAAACCAGTGGGTGGTGAAGGCCAACATTACCCCAAAACCAAGGCCCCTGATTGATGATACTATCACATTCTTGTTCTGTGTTGAATTTAACTATGAAAAAAACCTTTTGAGCATAGGTGAATTTCACAGTTAGGTGACCATGTGGAGAAGATCCATTGATGCAGAGCGTCGGATTTTGGCTAGAACCCATTAAATCTATAGATAACAGCATCTTTGGATAGATCAGTGTGTAGATTAGTTACCTCCAGCAGGGTTACTTGGAGCATTGGAGATTCCCGTTTTTGTTCCACAATATAGGGACTTGATAGCTCTGGTGTTGGTGCTAGTTTGTGTTGGATTTTTTCCTTTCCTTTGACTGCGTCACGAAAGGAACATGTATTTTTTGAACTAGCTCCATTGCATCCACCACACAGCCTCAGATTAAAAATGATAGTTGAATCATTGATGATACCATATTCCTGAAGTGTATGGATATCCTGTAGACTACATCCTGTATATATCAGATTTTGGTATTTTGTGGGGTTCCAAGTTGAATCTGGATTTCCTTCTTTAACTCTTGAATATTCAGCCCTTTTCTGAGCCACATGTAGTGATGTCTGCCCCCTATCAATTTGATGAAGATTTGTATCCGATCTTCGCCCATACAGTTTGAAACAACCTTTTTGGAGCCACTGTCTGTTGGATTGGGCGTTTTCTCTGTGAACCCAAATGCAACACTGATTTTTGTATTCTGTCCGCGCTGTGGTTCCTTTGGATCTGGTTTCTATTGGTCGCTTTTCAAGTACCTAGCCACTACGTCAAGTTTTACTAGGTCTGCTGTAGTCGGCTTCCATACATTTGCGCAAGACCTCCCTTGTCTAGTTGAATACTGGGGCATAGCAGGCCCGTCGGCCCCTATCCACTCTCGCACCATCTTGTGGGCGATGGGTCTATTGCCAGGGTATATCTTTGGCTGGTCTAGTTGATACAGTGCATTAATGGCGTCACTAGTCATTCTAGGAACCCTAGCCATCTCCTTGCCGCAGAAGCATCTATTCTCCAATGCAACATAATATGGAAAGGTAGAGATAATTATAATGATGAAATTGATAAATACCTACCAGAGATCATAAATTTCGACAAAGGCTTCGTCAAGGAGGCCTTGAGGGATAGCGAAGGCATCGCATTTGTCGGTTTTCGATCTGAGAACGTTTTGCTGGTCGTTAACGAGAAAATAACTGTAATTGCAAGAGAAATCCTACGGAACGGTAAGGATTGCATGCCAAACAAGAACGTCTGCGGCCTGGAGGCAAGGCATCATTCGCAGTCCCTGCTTCATTTTCCACACTCCCAGCATGGGATCTGACCTGCAGACCATCAAATTTTGGCCCCATTGTGTGAAGTATCGAAGCTTGAAGCTCAGAGTTATCTTGCGGATGCAGGTGAGCGGTGAGGGTTCGAATCCTTTGCTTTCCATCGGTAGAGGTCTTCGAAATTTGTCTTTTTTCCCAATAATAATTCAATTTTATGTATTTGATATTAAAGAGAAAAAAATGTATTATTGTCATTCTTGAGGCTTGGGTTTCATGCTCAAGGTAAAATTATTTATAGGTCAAGCACCTAATGGGTGCTTCTAGGTTTGACATAGAATTATGGAGTCAAAAGAGCCATTTTCATACGTGTAATACCCCTTTGGGAATCTTGTATTATGTAAAAGAAATTTATTTGAGTCATAAAAGACCCTCCAAGACCTTGTTAACGAATTGCAAAGTTGACCTACATGAAAGATCAAGTCAACCTCATGGAGGAAATTCGTACCCCTGGAAAACCTGTATATAAGAAGGCACTCAACCTCATTTGGACATAATAAGAAGCAAGTTTAATCTCTAGAAGAAAGAAGCAACAAAACCAGAAGAAAAAGATGAAAATCAAGAATAAGAAGAAAAGAAGCAAGATCGAAGTTTTGGACCTCTCTCTCTCTCTTTTGTGTTAGGGTTTCTAAAGTTGTTGGTGATCCAGATCTTGGTGGGAGGTTCCCAAAATATGAAAAATGGAAATTGCAGAAGAAAATAGGAGAACACAAATTAAAAAAAACCAGCAAGAAACTTTTTATTAAAATAGAGAATAACTGTAAAAGCTACATTGTGGTGGACAATATCTCCGTTTACAAAATGCAACTTGTTACTTATAGTCTTTTTTTAGTTATAATACCACAGGTAAATTCCATGGGTGGGTAGATACCATGGGTGATTGAATACCATGGGTGGATCTCACTTACAATACCATGGGTGAATGAATACCATGGGTGGATGTCACTTACAATACCATGTGTAAATTCCAAGGGTAGATAAATACCTTGGATGGATGAATACCATGGGTGGATGCCACTTACAATACCATGGGTATATTCTGTGAGTGGATAAATATCATGGGTTGATGAATACCATGGTCGGATGCCAATTTCCATTTAGGTCATTCCTCTCTTCTTAAGAAGCAATGGTCCCCATTGCGTGAAGTTCCCTCCTAAGAAGCCTTTGTTGAATATGAAGATCCATTGAAGAGAAAGGTTTTGTGTTGTTAGCCCATAACCGTGATGAAAGTAGACATGAGGATAGAGATACCCTGTAATGCTTGTGACCAACTGTGATACTGATAGTGTGTGGCCTAACAAATGGACTTTGATGAACTTTGGTTTGTGGATGACCTATAACCATGAAAAATGAAGATTTGAGTATAGAGATACCCTATAATGCTTGTGACCAACTATGATACTAACAGTGTGCGACCTAGCAAAGAGACTTTGATGACAAGGATTTTGTGTGGTCAACCCATAACGGTGATGCTGACTGTTGATGAAGTAGCAGGTGCCTACATAGCCTGGTTTGGGAGGGAACATCTCCAAAGAACCCAAGCCAGATGCTGCTATGTTGAAACTGATGAATGTGAAGTAGGCGCCTACTAAAGTAGGGTGGGAGGACACGTCTCCAAAGGGAAACCGCTCCGAATGATGCTTCAAATATAAAAACTAATTTAAAATGGGCATAACTTAGTCAATATAACTCATAATCTTTATTATAAACTGTTTTTGGAAATAGAATGACCATTATGCATCTTCCCATGTGATTGAAATCCCTATCTAGACACTGTGGAAACTCAGATTCTCACTGCAACTGTACCCCTATCACAAAAGTTATGAAAAATAGTTTATTTTAAATTAGCGATATCTCCCTCATCCGAACTCCGATTCGACCATTTTTTTTTTTAAATTAGGTGATTTTTCAAGAGGATCTCAGTTCCACAATAAGTTTTCTGAAATTCTACACAAAATCTACAAAAAATTATAGGAGAGTTGTCGTCCACAAATTGTTGTCAAAAACAATTCTGCAACATAGTTGATTTTAAATCAGCGATATCTCCCTCATCCGGACTTTGATTCGACTAATTTTTTTTTGAATTTGGAGATTTTTTCACAAGGAATCTAGATATGTTATTTTTTTTTTGTAAATTTTTCACCAAAAGGTTCAGATATGATCTGAAAAACCGCTTCCCAAAAAATTCCTGCAAAAAAAAAATGGAAAAAAAAAATTTCTTCTCTCTTTGCCCAAGAAAGTGCTTTGTGGAGGTCGTAGCCCATGCATGAAGTTTTTTGAAGATCGGTGCAAAAATTTAAAATTGAAATATGCGTCAAACCCTCATTCCCATGGAGTCGTAACTTGGCTCTGATACCACTGATCTGGATCTTCGGGGGAGACCCCCAAGATCTAAAAAATGGAAATGTCAGAAGAAAATAGGAGAACACACATTAAAAAAAACACCCATAAACTTTTTTATTAAAATAGATAATAAATATAAAAGCTACACTGTGGTGGACAATATGTCCTTTTACAAAATACGACTTGTTACTTAAATTCTTTTTTTAATTATAATACCACAGGTAAATTCCATGGATGGGTAGATACCATGGGTGATTGAATACCATGGGCGGATCTCACTTACAATATCATGGATAAATACCATGGGTGAATGAATACCATGGGTGGATGTCACTTAAAATACCATGGGTGGATAAATACCTTGGGTGGATATATACCATGGGTGGATGCCACTTACAATAACATGGGTATATTCCATGAGTGGATAAATATTAGGGGTCGATGATTACCATGGGTGGATGCCAATTTCCATTCGGGCCATTCCTCTCTCCTTAAGAAGACATGGTCCCCATTGCATGAAGTTCCCTTCTAAGAAGCCTTTGTTTAATATGAAGAGCCACTGAAGAGAAGGGTTTTGTGTAGTTATCCCATAACCGTGATGAATGAAGATATGAGGATAGAGATACCTTGTAATGCTTGTGACTAACTGTGATACTGACAATGTGTGGCATAGGAAATAGACTTCGATGAATTGTGGGTTTGTGGATGACCTATAACCATGAAAAACGAAGATCCAAGGATAGAGATATCCTGTAATGCTTGTGACAAACTATGATACTAACAGTGTGCGACCTAGCAAATAGACTTCGATGACAAAGATTTTGTGTGATTGACCCATAACGGTGATGTCGACTGTTGATGAAGTAGTAGGTGCCTACATAGCCTGGGTTGGGAGGGAACACATCCAAAGAACGGAAGCTAGATGTTGCTATGTTGAAACTGATGAATGTGAAGCAGGTGCCTACTAAAGCAGGGTGGGAGGGTATGTCTCAAAAGGGAACCCGCTCCGAATGATGCTTTAAATATAAAAACTAATTTAAAATGGGCATAAATCGGTCAATATAACTCATAATATTTATTACAAACTATTTTTGGAAATAGAATGACCATGTTGCATCTTCCTATGTAATTGAAATCCTTGTCTGGACACTCCAGAAACTCAGATTCACGCTACAACTGTCCCGCCATCACAAAAGTTCTGAAAAAATAGATGATTTTAAATCAACGATATCTCCCTCATCCGAACTCCAATTCAACCAATTTTTTTTTGAAATTGGGTGATTTTTCAAAAGGAGCTTAGATCCACAATCATTTTTCTAAAATTTTGTAAAAAAAACTGCAAAAAATGACAGGAGAGCCTCTGTCCACGAATTGTCGTCAGAAAAATTTCTGCAACACAACTCATTCTAAATCAGCGATATCTCCCTCATCCGGTCTCCAATTCGGTTGATTTTTTTTGAATTTGGGTATTTTTCGCAAGGACTCCAGATTTGTTATTTATTTTTGTAAATTTTGCACCAAAAGTTTCAAATCTAATCTAAAAACTCGCCGCACAAAAAATTCCTAAAAAAAAGGTGAATTTTATTTTTTATTTTTTATTTTATATTTTTTTTGCTTTACCTAAGAAAATGCTTTGTGGAGGTAATAGCATGTGTATTAAGTTTGTTGAAGATTGCTGGAAAGAATTTGAATTGAAATATGCATCAAACCCTTATTCCCATGGATTCATAACCTGGCTCTAATACCACTAATTTGGATCTTGGGGGGAGAACCCCAAGATCTCAAAAATGGAAATGTGAGAAGAAAATAAGAGAACACACATTAAAAAAAACCACCAAGAAACTCTTTATTAAAATAGAGAATAACTGTAAAAGCTACACTGTGGTGGACAATATGTCTTTTTACAAAATGAAACTTGTTACTTATATTCTTTTTTTAGTTATAATACCACAGGTAAATTCCATGGGTGGGTAGATACCATGAATGATTAAATACCATGGGTGGATATCACTTACAATACCATGGGTGAATGAATATCATGGGTGGGTGCCACTTATAATACCATGGGTAAATTCCATGGGTGGATAAATACCTTGGGTGGATGAATACCATGGGTGGATGCCACTTACAATAACAGGGGAATATTCCATGAGTGGATGAATATCATGGGTCGATGAATACCATGGGTGGATGCCAATTTCCATTCGGATCAGCTAGATAAGTTAAAATTGCAGAAGTTGTTGGGAAAGTCGAAGTTGCTTGGAAAATTGAAGTTGTTGGACAAGTCGAAATTGCTAGAAGTTGCTAGGGTCAAAGTTGATGGAAAGCTTGTTGGGGTCAAAGTTGCTGGAGAAGTTGGGGTTGAAGTTATTGTTGTAAGGTCAAAGTTTGTTGGTGTAAGTTGTGTAAGGAAAAATCATCAAGAAGTAATTTTGACTTGGTCTTGGAGGGGTCTTTGTTAAGGGTCTTAGGTCTTGGAATTTGTCTTATGAAGATTCTATAAGAAGAGAAGAATTCTTGTGGGTTTTCTTCTAAAGAGGAGAGGTTTTGGCTTTGGATAAAAAATTACATTTTATACCCTCTTGTCTCTTTGATCTTTATTACTTGGTAGTTTTTTGATGATATATAACACAATAATAATCAAGTGTAAGAAGAATTTAATAACAAGTACCTCAAGTTAAGTTAAAAGAACATCACAAGCAGTTATCAAAGGAAGAGAAATCACCTAATCTAGTTGCCCTATATTTCTCAACAATCATCACTTTAAAATTTCATTCCAGTTTTTCAACCAAATCAATGATAATTGTATATTAGGATTAGAGTTCCTTGAGCCAATTGATTCAGTGACAATAGATAAAAGGGGAATTTTTTTTGAGTTCTATGTTGATGGTATGAAAATAAATATGTCATTATTTCTAGAAGGAAGAAGTAAGAGTAGGGAAAAGGAACAAAAGTAACCCCATAGGGCTAGTTCTAAAACCACTTCTAGTGATTTTAATAAGATGCAGCACAATATTTGTAATGCTCAAATTAACAAAAAAGAAATTCTAGCTCCAATTGTAGAAAAATATATGAAGAAATGTACTTCTGAAGTACCCAATGCTTTCTGGCACAGGGAAATTTTTTATGTCTCTTTTCCATATAATCTGTTGGTCAAGATAAACCCTCAAAAGGCTTCTGTAACATTCATGAATCCTTCTGAAATCAAGACTTGCCAAAAGAGATAAATGTTGCCTTAAATAAAGGTTTGATAGAGCTGTCTAGGAGTGCTAGGGCTTGTACATGCTTCTATGTGAGTAAAGATTCTAAGAAAAAGAGAGTAAATCATAATTTGTTGTAAACTATAAACCTATGAACAAATTTTTGCAAGATATTTGATACCCTATACTAAACAAGAGCTGATTATTACAAAAACTAAAAGGAAAGACTATTTTCAGCTAGTTCATCTTAAAATCTAGATTGGAATAACCCTAGAAGATAGATATAAGACAACCTTTGTTATCCTTCATGGACATTATAAATGTAAGATGATGGCTTTTGGTTTAAATAATGCTCCTAGTGAATTCCAAAAAAGAATGGAAGACAATTTCTAGGAATATCCTTGGATAATTGTCTATATTGATGATATACTGACATGCTCTAGAAATATTCAAGAGAATTTGAAGCATTTACAACAATTCTATGATATGGTCATTGGACATGACCTAATACTCTCAGAGACAAAGATAGAAATTGAATTGTTAGGGTTCAAAACTACAAAATGCCAATTATTGTTGCAATACCATATCTTAAAATCCTTCATCAATTTTCTGGATTCCTTGCTTGATAAAAATAACTTCAAAGATTCCTAGGAATCCTAAACTATGTCATACCATTTTATAAGGGGAAAACTGAAGACATCTTGATTTTACAACAAAAGTTGAAGAAAAATCCTCCTCCTTCGTCTACATAAATGACTAATGTCGTAAGGAGAATTAAGGAAAAGGTTCAGAAACTACCTCCTTTATCTTTTCCCATAGATGAAGGAAAATACATCATTGAGATTGATGCATCAAATAATACATGGGATAAAGTATTGATTGAAGAAATTGATAGGAAAACGATAGTATCTTGATATATCTCAGGAAATACAATCATGAAGTACATGGAGCATAATTAAACTATCCTTCAAGTTAGAAAGAAATACGAGTAATCAAGAAAATTGTTTTATCATTTTAGGTTGTATCTTAAGCTTGTCCATTTCCTAATCTAAACCGATCTAAAAATCCTCATTGTAATGTTGAATTATGATAAGCTACTCACTAAAAGCCATACTAAGATACAAAAATAGGCACTTAATTTGTTAAATAATTTTGAGTTTGATATATAATATAACCTTATCCGTCTAAATTGCTTAGCTAACATGATGATTAGGTAAGCAAGAGTTACAGATCTAGCCATGTTTTCTATAGGACCCTATGACAAAGGTAAAAGGCCAATGACCTTAACAGAAGCAGTTGACGAAACTGAAAGGATTATAAAAAATAAGGTAGAAGAGAGAAAGTTATGGAGAATATAGGTGATCAATACAACAATAGAAAAACAATAATTATAGAAATAATGAATAGAGAGAGAGATGATGTCTGACTTTCTAAGACCCTGATCAAAGAGATTAAATCATCACCCTTGAAGATACATATTCTAGAAAAGTGGGAACAACATGTTTTTGCAGGATCAAGAAGAGTCAAAGAACAAATTAGAAATTATGTCAAAGACATGTCAATTGCTTATTATACTGTTGGATCTTATTTTTGTGATATTGGTCTAGGACCAATATAATGGGAACATTATTCACTTGTGCTACAATTTGTAAGACAGAAACGGGAAGTAATTATTTGTGCAAATACCAAAACTTTGGTTAGAATACCTTGATTATGTTGGATTGAAATTCTATTTGAAAAGTTTATTCCATGAGAGTACTAGAATTACAAGGGCCCCAATTCATCCTTGACCTACAAAATGAATTAGTCATAGCAACACAGCTAGAGTTGTGGATAAATTTTGGACTTAAGTTTAGAGGCTCTAAAATATCAAAATTTGATCCCCTTGAAAAAACTATCATTAAATGAGCTGTAAGGAGCCAAAATAATGATGTGATTGGCATAACCCATGAAGAGGTCCATCTCACACTTAAAGTAAAAACATCATATGAAGGAGAATATTTGTTGCAAAAAGGACACCCACTTATGAATGGATTAGTTGAAAAATGATGTCTTGATGATTATTTGTTCCCTTTTCCAGGTTTCCTATATGCCCAAGATCCATATTTGTCAGAGGAATAGATGTCATGGGAAGAAATCCATAATCTAGAAATCGTATGGAAGTCTAATTGTCTGATAAAATATAATCTATCACTTTGTGGGTGGTATACTCATTCCATTTTGTAAAAAATGGTCAGTGTCTAGTCTTGCTTGAATTTCTCCATGGGTGGCGTACTCATTCCACTTTGTAAGGAATCGTTAGTGCATAGTCTTGCTTGGATCACTCTGGGGGTGGCGTACTCCACTGTGTAAGGAATTGTCAGTATAGATGTTTGATTTGGGTTTACATATGTAAAAAAACATTTAAGGGATGAGATTACAATAATAGTCTACTCCTTCCTCGAATCTTAGTAGGACTAGCTTGTCATGAACTTTCCTTATAAGTACTCGTTATACTTACCTAGGAGATCAACTAGATTACTATAAATAAAGGGTGAGGCTCTCAATTCTTGAATAGAATATAGGATCAAATATTCTACCAAAGAACAAATTATAGTCATAATACACTTATCCTCAGCTTAAACAACATACCTCACATCCCACTATCATATTTTTTTCATAATATTACCTGTAAATGAAATTACAACTATGGAAAACAAGATGGTAATAAAGTGCAAAGAACAATGCATAAATATCTTGCATACACAAAGGATTTATTTTAAAAAAAATTAACAAGCTCTTACAAGTTCTAAAAGTCTCGTCTAAACTCAACAGAGTACAATAATCTACCTCACCCTTCATTTATTGTAATCTAGTTGGTCTTCCAGGTATTTATGACATGTACTTATAGGTAAAATTCATGATAGGCTAGTTGTACTAATATTCTGGGCATGTGTGGATTACTCTTGTTATCTCATCCCTTAAAGGTATTTCGACATATGGGACCCAAATCAAACACATGTACTAATACGCCACTCATGAAGTAATCCAAGTAAGATTAGACACTGGCCATTGCTTACAAAGTGGAGTGTGTACACCACATGTTAGGAAATTTGTACAACAATAATTTGACTTATTTTTATTATCAATCTAGGTTAGTAAACTTGTGAGGCACTAGGCACTATATGTGTAGAATAGACATCAAAGATACAAATGTAGGCTAACCATAAAATAACAATTTACAAAATAGTTGCTCATCTAACAATGGATATTCTCAGGCATAAATATAGGTTGAATATATATCAATTCACACTCAACAATGCTTCGTTGGATCTACTTTGCTTTTCATAACGAAAATCTTATATCAAAATATAAATGTAAAAAATAAACTAACATTCTCCACAGATCTTACACCACGAGCAATGGCCAACTAGTGGAATCAATAGACAAGGGTTTTGCATACAAAAAATACAGCTTTGATACTTCTTTGTTCAGAGGGTCATTGGTTAAACCAAAAATTCATAAAACATGGTATCTATGTTAAGAAATTCCTACAAAAACCATTCATATCATGAATGAATAACAACAATAATTAACAACTACCAGATCACACCTATATTGACAAGTCATATTCTATATCAATTGTAAACGCATAATAAATCTAATATATCACACATAATACAAATAAGGTGATACTTTTGAGATGAAGGGGGGCATACCTTATCTTAGAAGTATGCTTGTGCCACACTTATAAAATCAACATATCAATAAGGTAATTATGCACAACTAATCTTGTATTGCATTAATAAAAAGAAGTACAAAGTGTCATAGTTCACACTATCATCCTGTCTTTATAACCTAACTCTATTTCACCTTGACACCATGGACTTATATAATTATATAAGACAATGTAAATGGATTGGGTCATGCCAAAATTACAATATTCCAACAAAAAATGGGATACCAAATCCTGGATGGGGAAACAATAGAAAAAAGTGTTAGATTAAGCAATTTTTACGATTGCATAGCTATAGACCTGAACTTGTAACATCTCATCCATGCTGCAAGAGTGACTAGAGGTTTGACTTGGACAACATTTAGATCTCTCGAGTTTTAGATAAATTAATAGGTGTCCATCGATATATGTGCTTGAATTGATAAAACCGACATCTTCAAAATAGCTCAAAGGTTTAGTGAATTTCATAACCATCAAGGTGGTTACCGGATCAAGCTATAGGAAATCAAATACTATAATAAACTCATTTCCCACATGTATTTCTTACCAAACAAAGGAAATGTAACAATTAAGATTGAAATGTTTACCTTTGAACCAAGATCATGTTTAAGAGTATTACTACGTAGTAGAAGAGGGTAAAAGCTAAGGTAAAATAGGTAAAATACGATCTTGTAGGCTATACCATCTTGTCAAAATGAGGACCCTACATCTCCCCCATGCTTGAGGGTTTGCATTCTTGCATGAAAAACGTTAAAAATTTTGAGGATTTTTTGTTCAATCCAGGTCATACTTGGTCGACCACTTCGGCCAAAGTATTGAGTTTGAAATGCTCCAACTTTGTTTGGAGTATTTGATTTTTCCCACTGAGTCTTTGAGTAAAATGATACCACTTTTGAGCTTTCTTGAGTGCACTCTTATTGTCCTTGTTTAGTCAGGAAATATCTTCTTGAAACCTATTGCTGGATTATCTTAAAAATGTATTCTCATTTTTAAGTAATCCTTCCAAGACTGACATCTCCTTGATCTTCCGCTTGAGCTTGCATACCTTCTCACTAATTTCTACAGGATTGTCTATTTCCAATGACATACTTGTAGTAGGAGTTTTTCAGATATGATTTCTTCATTCAGTTTTTCTTTTCCTTTGTCAGAAGGGGTAGATCACGTGTTAAATTCCTCAGCTTTGTCACATGTAGAATCTTTAGTAGAACCCCTAGAACGTTTCTTTTTGGAAGCAATTTTTAATATTACCTCTTCCTTAGATACCTTTATAGTCATGATTGATTCTTCAACAAGTATCGTGGTTTATATCCTTTTCATACATTTTTGAACATGTGTGACTTTAACTTCCTTAGCTCTGAGTGTTGTAGGCTTCTTGTGGATTGTAATGATTTAGACCTCTTTATTAGTTTCTTTAGGGTAGGCCTCCTATGTCTCTATCTCTGGTCCTCCCACTTAATTATTATACTTTTGCTTTTCTTCCTTTGCTTCTGTTGCTACATTTATGGGTTCCTCCTCTGGTTCCTTAGGCTCAAACTCTTAAGGTTCCTCGAACTGGTTTTGAGCTGCAAAATATTCCCATGTATCACTTCTCTTCCTTAGATCATCTTGAACTAATATCATCACTAAGTCATGATGGTGTAAATTTCATTCCATGATTTTTTCATGAAGTTTCCTTTGTGCAAAAATTGCCTTTTTGGTCAACTTGCCCTCACATGTGATGTACCTCTATAAAATAATAAGCAGATTCATGTATCCCTTCTTTAACAAGCACCTTGAAGTACCTTTGGATCACTTTGGATTCATGTTGGTTGGCTTAAAAAATGGAGCCCAACTTGCCTGATCAATCATCTTGTTCTTGAGCCATCGCTTACCATCTTAAGGGAGCCCGATCACCTATGCAATGGATTATTCAAACACTATAAATCTCTAGTCTCCAATACAAGCTTCATCCCCGTCAAATCCTAGTGAAAACATCTAAGTCACCTTTGTATTGTGTGCATTGAACTTCAACATGGATGGTAGCTATCCTGAATTTTCTATCTTCTTCATGCATTTCAGGTATGCTTATAGTAGTTCGACCCTTTTCGACTCAACTCAGACTACAACCCTCATTATTTCTCTCAGTTCAAGAGTTGTAAGGTATGCTCGTTGAAGCTAACTTAGTCTTGCAGGAGAAGGGACACTATGCAATGGTAGTTGAATTTAAATCAAGGTTTGATGACTGAAGTTAGAATCATGATGATTATTAATTTAACATCCAATTTGAATGCTGACTGGTATGATGGATCGAATAATGATGGGATTTTTCATAGATAAAAGTAGTGGATTTAACAATAATTCACACCCAATCTTTGCAAAGGCTATCAATCAAAAGGTGACATATAAGAATGGTGGGTAGTATGATTGGTAATGAGTGTGATTTGATCCAAGTTATTGCCTATTGTTACATTCTTATTTTATATGAACAATAATTTTAGTGCACCACCTAAGTTTCAATTACCTTATTTACCTCATCCTCAGAACTTTACCTCTCCTGCAAATTGTGCAGTGATGTTTGTCCAATACATTTCCATTTGTTTTCATGAGCAATTTGACATTGCGCTTTTATCATAAGACATTTGAAGTAGAACCTCTTGTTAGTGGTTTCCACATGAAATCTAAATTATGCCTCTATATACAAACCTTCCGCAGTAACCATCCCTTCTCTATTATCTTTTTTAAGTTACAAGTGAAACATGAAGGACCTCAGTAATTTTATTGTCCAAAAAGAAACAACACAACCAACTATTGCAACAATCTAAAAACAAATTTATACCGAAACAAGAACATGATCAGACCATTATAGGAACTAATAAATTGAAAACATGCATACTTTCCATGGTTGAATATCTACAAAAATATTTATCCATGCACTTTCTTTATCTCTGCATACCTATCTATGTTAATAAATTTCTTAAAGTCAAACATAGAGAGGAACCATTGGATTACTGACAATAATGAATATTTTTAACCAATGTGGTATAACCCACCAATGATGAAATTGAGAATCAAGGTATATCCAATGCATCATGCCAAGCATGAATATATGTGTTGAAGTCAAGTGTTTTATAGGATCTCGTATTAGGGTGCATTAATGCATCCCCACCGCTGTCAGGAGAGGGAATCTATCATTAAGGTATACAAGTACCAAGGCATTACAACAATCTTTGGTCTCAAACACCAGATAAGGATTTGAAGTCGATGGGGTTGAGACTGTTGGAAGGGAGTCCTTAGTGAATCCACTATCATCTAGCATGAGAACCATCAAGAATGATTGGAGATTTTGTGAGAGACATATTACCAACAATACATTTGATTAAAGGAACCTTACAAACCAAAAATATGGTTTTCAAGTGAGGTTCTAACTTAGTTGTGCTATGAATATTGGTTTTCACAACTGAGCATTAGCTTTTTATTTACTATTCTATTTTATTTATTCCTTTTTATTTTAATTTTATCTTTATTTCCTATTCTTGTCTTTTTCAAAAATCAAAGAAAACTAGGAAGTGGAAGGATGTGGAGAGCCCCTCTCTCCTACCACTTGTAGTCTAGCTTGCTCCACAACATCCTGGATAAAATCTCCCCTAGATTTGGGATTTTTATATGAATTAAGTAAGTTCCCATTGACCATGAAAGAGACTCCCTCATCATCTATAGTTTGAATTTTGGTAGATCCATTATAAAAAAATGTTTCAATTTCATAAGGGCCAAGCCATTGGGTATTAGATTTTCCTTTAAATTCCTTGGACCTAGAATCGAGTAAAAGTTCCTAGTCACCTTCTTCGAACTATTTTATCTTAATGAATCTATCATGCCATCTTTCCCTCTACTATTGGATGAGATCACTATGCTTGAATGCCTCCTGACACTTCTCGTCCAACTCATTGAGTTGAAAAATCCTCTCTTTTTGTGCCTCAGTTATATTCATCCGCAATTCTTATGTCGTCCTGAAAGTTTTATTAATATGGGAATAAGAACCTATTTTCCATACACCAATTCACATGGAGAAAAACTAGTAGTGCTCCTCCATGTATTCCTATAAGCCCATAAGGCTTCCGAAAGTATTTCCACCTAATATTTCTTATGTAGTTTTACTTTCTTTGTCAGAATTCCTTCCAAAACATTATTTGTTGACTCTACATATCCATTAGATTGGAAGTGCTAAGGAGAAGATTTCATGTGTTGAATGTGATACTTTTGCGTAATTTCATGTACCATTCCATATGTGAATTGAGTCCTGTTGTTAATCAAAATTTCCCTCAGTACCCTAAAGCAAGTAATAATATCTCTAGATGAGAAATCTGCCACTTTTTTCTCTATTGCTTTATGATATCCCCAAGCTCATAGTTTTGTTAAGTATAGCTATTTATACAATTTTGGTGTTGAGGCACATTCTAACACTTTTTACTTAGGAGAAGAAGGAAAATAAAAATTCTAGTGGAAGGTGGGGGCCACCAAAAAGGGGCAATTCGGCCCATAAAGAAAAAGGTAGCAAACTAGTGGATTGTGGGGGCCACCAAAGGGAACGGATGGGCTGGAGTACTTGAGGCAAACGTGAGAACTTTTGTGGCATATTTTGACTATCACTCTTATAGCAATTCAATATATCTTGGAGATTTTTAGCATAGGAGTTGGAGTGTTGTTTAGCACGGGAACTCCATGCATAATTCCACCCTCATTTCAGAGAACTTTGAGTGTCTCCCTAGTGAGGAATTTTTGGAGTCTATCTCAGGGTTCTCATAAGGTGTCATTTGCAGGAGATTTCCCCAATTTTGCACACTTCCTAGGCATAGAGGAAGTTTAAATTTCTTATTTATGAACCAACTACAATAGGTTGGAGCACTGACTAGTTTGTAGGAGGATTTATTTACTTGTGCCAACGATTTTGTGTTGAATTTATAGGGATGATGGGCAATGATATTGTGGGCTAGTTTTTCCCTAATTTTGTCACTACGCAGGGGTTTCTGGGCAAGTTTATGTTGCGATTGAGAAGAGGGTTATTTGAGGGAGCCAAGGGTTGGAAAAGGATGGGATTCTGGAGGACAAATTTCAGTGGAGCTTGAAGAAACCTTAGAGGAGCTTATTTGGGGTCTTGGTAGTAGATTTCTCTCCAATAGTTCGTACAACAACCATAAAGGAAATTCACACTTCTTGGAGGGCTTTCTAGGTCCCCAAAATTAGCCGAAACACTTTATGGTTTCTTTCGGTTTTAGTGAAAGGAGTTTGGGGTTAATTTTGCAGAATTTTCAGGTAGTATCTAGAGAAAAATTCCATTTTCCATTGGGAAACAATTAGCAAAATTTTATGGGTAGTGTGCACTTTCAGTTTGGGTTTATTCTAGCACTTGGGCTAGCGAGGGATCACCTAGGTTTTCCATAGATTTATTTAGCAAGCCCAGGTTTCATTTATTTTACTCATTGTACCCATATTTCCAATAGTTATTCCACTCATTTTTGTTGGTGTTCTAATTTAGGTATTTGTTTTATATATTGCATTGTTGTTCCTAGTTCGTAACTCTGCATTTACTGTTAATTTTCATAGTTGGAATATTACATGCTTTAATTACAACCATTGTCTATACCCATTTGGTGACATAGTAAATGCATATTAAATTTTGCATCTTACCCTGAGATGGAGGGTTGATTAGCCCAAAAGAGTCCAAGGCCCATTTTTGAAAGGGGCTTATTAGTACTTGCGGTTGAAGTGGCATTTCATCTACTAGAATTGAGCTATCCATCCTTTGGCAACTATCACAACTCCGAATAAACTTATTTACATCTCGAAAGAGAGTGGGCCACTAGTAATAGGAATGAAGGATATTGTGAGTTATTCTTTTGTCATCAAATTACCCTCCATAAGGCTCATTGCGACTTACCTTTAGGATGTTAGACATCTAATCTTCCCTAATAGACCTGTGAATAATCATGTTAGGAGAAATATAAAAGTGATCTCCATTCAACCAAGAGTAGGGAGTACTCATTCTAACAACCCTTTTCTTTTATTTGGCTGAAAATGAGATGGAAATTTTCCTGCAACAAGATAATTACATTTGGGAAATTTTTAGATCTAAAATGGGCCTCAAAACAAATAATGTACTATCAAAATCAACATTATAAAAACTAATCACAATCCAAAATACATCATCCATTGGATATGACTTGGCATTGCTTGAGTTAAAGAAAATGAGTTATCACTTTTCAAATGGTAAATGGAAACATAAAATTAACCATGGTAATGCTAGTACTTTTTCCTTTCTCACTTTTCTAATAAAATATCATTAATGTTTTTTATTCTTTTTGGAAAAATAATAATTGTACTTTTATAAATCTCTCTATAAATTCACTCTTCTCATCTTTCAATTTTTTATTATTATTAATTCATAAATGTATTTTCCTTATTTCTTATCTATAATATTATACTTCATTAAAATTAATTCTTATCTATTATATATAATTTCTGATTTTTGATCTAGTTTATTTTTTTAATTATATATTTACTTAGTATTAAATGAATTTTTTACTCTTCTCTTGTTTATTTTTTTATTATAAGTATAAATACACTTTCCTTATTTCTCTTAAATATTCTTCATTTAAAAACTACTTCATACATATTATTAAATATATATTATATATAGTTTATTTTAGTTTTTATTATTTTTAATTATCAGATTTATATTAGATTAATTTATAGGTTCATGGTTTTGGATAGATAATGATCAGATTCCTATTAAGGCTCATTGATAGGAGCACTGTTCATTCTCTACGCGATCGAGGTAATATATTGGAATGATGTAGGATGTAGTCCCACCAAGTTATAAAAAAGTAAATTATTTTTATATAAAAAAGAAAAAACTATATTTCAATCATTTTTTAGAAAAAACAATTTTTTTTTTTATAATATCTATTATAATTTAATTAATTGTGGTACATCAAATTAATTTTGAAACATTAAAATTAATAAAAATAATTTTAGTTATTTCAAAATGGGGATAAGGCTGAGCACATTGATTTTTTTAAGTATTAAACACATTTGATAACCAAAACTCATCACACTCATCATTATTCTGTTATCCATGGTAATGAATCTCCATTCCCTTTCCGCTAATGATACAAAGTGATCCCCTCTTATTAATTAACTGATAAACGATGTTAACCTTCTTTCCCTGTAAATTTCTCATGACTTAAACTACAAAACATGTTTGATGGATATATTTTACCTATCTCGGGGATTGATGTAGACTTGATAGTGTCCAATACGTCAAGTCTAAAAATATTTAAACAATATCCAAAGGGAGAATAACATTATGGAAAGAAGAACTAGTTAAAAGGAGAAAGTACTAGAGATTGTAGCTCTAGGGTAGGTTGTGTATTTGATTTGGAACTAGAATTGTTTCCACTTGATGTATTCTCAAGAAATGAATAGGAAAATGTTGGTCTTCCTATGAAATGAATAAGCATCAATGACCATCAACAAAGCAATCAATGATATCTGTGCTCGTTTACTCCAATAAAGTAGCAATATTAAGTGAAAGGAAAAGTAAGGCCTTGACGAAGAGACAACTCATGAACTAGTGCTAGTTTTTCTAGGTCCAAGTGCTATTTTCAAAACAGATACAAATGCAGGGAACACATATCTTGCTTCCATATTGGATTAATTCTAAACAATTTCTTATGCATTAGAGTGGTGTGGTAACCTACCTCAGAATTAGTTTCTCTTGCCCTATGTGAAATAAGAAGGAAAATAATCTTGGGGTATTTTAGATCCATTTTTGCAAGAGCTATGTGATGTAATGTTTCATTGATTGAAATTGATGATTGGTTGGATGGCGCCACTAGTCGATGGATCACAAGTCAAAAGACAAATTAGAGTAGGGTGTACGTAACTGTTGTCCGCTTAGTCGAGGGTTTTAATGGAGGCAGTTGCTCGTTGTTGAGGAGAATAGGCCATTGTTAAGAAGAATATCAGCCAACCGTTAGGTATTCCTCTTCAATGACCTATCTTCTCTTCTACTCTCTCACTTCTGGAAGAGATTCACTCAAATTTCTTATAATATCAGGTAAATACTATCAATATTGCAACACACTACCACCTGTAATATGCACATAATAATTGCACCACCTATGTTATTTGAGAAGTGTTTAAGGTTAAGGTATTTTCCTTTTAGCATTTGATGCATAGTTTTGGTCTTCACGATGGAGCTAGGGTTAGAATTGCTCATTTTTTATTTTTATTTATTTATTTCTATCTATATATATATATATATTATTATATATATATATATATATATATATATATATATTATATATATATATATATATATTATATATATTTTAAGGGTTTGCTATAATAGTTTTTATATTTTATATTTTTTGTTAAACACTCACAAATGATAGACAAGATTATATAAACATGAGATACTTTCTATTCACAAAGATTTACATATTAATACAGTTTTATGACCCTTAGTTTTCATATTTCAAGTGGTCTCCTGGACTCCAATGACTGTTCACATCCCACACCATAACCCTTAGCGGATTGGATGTTCAACATCCCCCCCAATCCAAAGGGGTATATATGAGTCTAAGAAGAGAAATTAAATACAAAAAAATGCACCGTAGCAATTCATTGATTGTGCTCTCTGAAATGATGGTATAATGTGGGAGAACTTGAGGTTTCAATTGATAGTGGTTTAAGGCTGAACACCAACACTGGAACGCTTAATGTAGTTCCTAGAATATTTCCAAATATGGCTAGAATTTTAATTCTTCTGCTTAAGGAAGAGATCACTAATGTTGTGAAATGGGAGACCATCGAGGTCTCAACTTGGAACGCTTGATGCACTTCTTGGAACAATTCCAAATCTAGCTAGAAGATGAAGTCTTCTACTAGAGTAAGTGCTTTGAAGAGGGATACTATTAAGGTCTCAATCTGCGATGGTTTAAGGGATGCCGCCAACCAAATGCATGCTCATGGGCACAACTCTGAATCTGGGTATGGATGACTTTGGTCCTAGGTTGAGGCAACATGTTCAGGCTATAGCTCAGACTCACTTGATGTATTTTTGAAGCTTGTAGATGACCATCAATTTCTCCCCTGTTAGATACAAGGTGACAAGATGAATAAATCTCAATTGCAAAATGTGTCACTACTCGAGAAAATATTTAGTGGTATGACCGAAATATCTTCTTGGTTGTTGAAGCCCATTGCCAAAAAGTGATCCATCCAAGGTGAATCTTCGTTCTTGCAAGAGGCTTGTTTTTGGATTTTTTTTTTGAATGATGAGTGTCTTTTCCACAATATTGACAAGGGTGAAGATCTAAACATTGGTCTTTCACATGGCCAACTCTGTCACAATGTTGGCATCTACAAATCTGATGTGGTTGTAGAAGAGGAGCAAGATCTGGAACAAATGTAGATGAACCATCATGAAGAAATACAACACTATGAAATTGAATGGGCTTTGAGTAATATGGAATATTAAATGACACATCTTTGTCATATCCAAGACTATTTCTATTCTTGTTGTTGATAAATTCTTCCCAATGTTTGATGATGGGCTTGGGAAGAGCAGGTTGAACCTTTGCATCTTCAAGAAAATCTTATCCTGAAGTGGGCACTCGATTTGAATCATCCTCAACTTCAATTTCTTGATGCCGATGGGAGTTTATATCAATCTCAAAAAGAGTATTGTTCTAAAAAAAACTAGTTCAGGATGATGGCTATGCTAATGTTGCTCATCTTTCTATAATTGTGACTCGAGCTGCAAAAAAACATAAAATTCTTGTGCATTTTGCAAACAAGTTTTAATGTTAGAAAGAGTGTCCTTGCTGATTTTTACCATCTCGTCAACGATGGAATGTCTTAGAGTATTTAGTAACTCTATTACATCACCAATTTTAGCCATTTTTTCAAATAACTCATGCTAAGAAAAAGAATGGGTGTAGTTAAGGAAAATAAACTAGATATAGCCTTGCATAATATCAATGCCCTATAGATAAAAGTTCAATTGTGACTATCACTCCAAGGGTACCCAAAACCAACTCTTATTAAAATATTATTTTGTATTCACATCTAACATGTGTTGTTAATTTTGCAACTATAACTTGATCATGAACATTCTCATGAAGATTAATAAATGTCTACCTCGTTTTTAACAACATGCAACCTAGTAACCACATCAATATTGCTTCCATAACTTAGTACTAGTGCTTACGAAGTCCATTGCTGTAATTTTTGAAAGTTTAGCAAATTCCTCGAGCATGAAAAGCAATATGAGGGAGGGAACATATAATGCACAACACAAATAGTCTGAAATTTGACCAACGATAATGATCCACGGAAGAAATTACAAGAAGGATAACTTGAACATTTGTTCCAACAATGGGAGCAGTGAAGAAGCCTCACAAGTTCAGGTGCCTGGACGGATTTCTACCAAAAGTCTGTGTGCTTTGAGAAATCCATCAGGGATGCAACCACTGTTGACCACTAGAAGCGAGTTTGAATATTTTTCAAATACTCCATGATCAAAGTACACTTAGATCATTCAAGAACCATCAAATTACTCAGAATGTTAGGCTTCATCAGGGCTTTCAAGCCCCTTTCTTTTTCTTATCATCATTTTGTTTCTCAGATTCTGTAGCCTTATGGGGACATTGTAAAAATGATTCTAGTATGATCAAAAAGAGTTTTGTAATACTCCTAGGTAGCTTATGACTTTACTAGTAAGTGATTTCACTCTAGGGAGTTTTTTTCCTTGGCTAATTATTTGTGTTTTTTAACACTTATAATTAGTGGAGTTTTTCTCCCATATATACCCCAAAGCTGGAGTATGGCTTGATGGTAGAGTCTTAGGTGAGTACTAGTGTCTAGATTCAATGTATATTACCATACTATATACATTGATGGGATTTTAATTGTTAATTCTAAGTGTGAGTTTTTAATTGTTAAATTTTTTTCCCATTGGATGGGATTTTTAATAAATTTTTGATGTAATATGTAATAAGTATTTTCTAGAGAAATTATATGGGTTATGAGTAATCAAAATTAGATATATAAAAGATTTAATTATCACGAGAAGAAAAGGTGCATGAGGAGCCACAGATAGCGTCAAACTAGTGCATCTGAGGTCGACATGAGTGATGAGGAATCCTCGGCGCACGTGAGGAGCCACAACCACACCGTGAGATTGTGTGCAACTCTAGGGCCATGGCCCCAAGAGGGGGCCGCGAACTGGATCCTTCCCTTCCATATGAGCTAGATGCGTTCCAGGATTTGGTTGCAACAGGCAATAAACAACCAGCAATCGAAAACCAACAGAAGCTTGTCAAAAGAATGGATTCTATCCCCACAGTTGCTTTGCCACCTAAAGAAACCTGCAAAGAGGCATTAAACCTGGCAGAAAGAGGGCTTATTAGATAGTTCACTAGGCTATGGCCCTTGCCTAAATCTATAGATGCTTGGGTGCAAAGGAACTGGCAATCTTTTGTCATGGAATGTATCAAAAGTCACTTTGTTGGCAAAGGCTTCTTTGTATTCATATTTTAAGTGATTGAAGACAGGAACCTCATATTCAGAAACGACTTGTATTTCATGGGGCCCTAGGGTTTGTACCTTAATCAATGGACTCTAGACTTCGATCCGACATAGGATGTGTCATCAACTGTCCTTGTTTGGGTGCGCTTGCCCCATTTTCCTTTGCATTGCTGGAACCCCAAATCCTTAGAAACCATAGGCAATAAACTTGGCAAATATATCGATCGAGTAGAAAGAAGGGACAAATACTCCTGTGTGAGAATTTATGTAGAAGTAGACCTGGAGGAAGTCTCCCTGAAGATATTAAACTCACGGTGGCTGACTAGACTCGCATACACGTGTTAGATTACGAGAAACTCCCATTTAAATGCCAGCATTGCCATGGCTATGGGCACTTTGCTAGGCATTGTAAAAAGAAAACAGAGGATGGGGCTGAGAATGCGAAAGGAGATCAATGGACTCAGGTCCAAAAACCAAGAATAACTAAGTAGCGCAATAGGAAGAAAGGGAAAGTAGTGCTCACGGGGAGGGGTGCTCCTCCCAAAGCCTAAGTAGAGGGAAGCTTAGTCCCACCAAGAGTAGACATACCCACAAATCCCTTTGAAATACTTAGCACACTAGAAAAAATCCAAGATCCAGCTGATAAAGAGGATGAACAATAGACCATCATCATGGAAGAAAACAAAAGGCAAGAGGAAACAGGCCCTCTCCAAATCGAACTCCAAAAGGTGTCTCTAGTTCCCCAACCTATGTAGATATGACAAGGAAAAAGACCCCAGAGATCTCGGGATCCTCAGAAGATGAGACAACTAAGAGGCCCTCGAAAAAAGTAGGGAGGAAATCCCACAGAGAGGCTAGAGAAGAAAAGGTAGAGAGACAAAAAATGCAAGGCAAATAGCCCACGATTGAGATGTCTATCGGCAGAAATACTAGAACCAGGCCTCCTAGGGGAGGAATTGCCCCACCCTCTACCAGTAAATAATGTGATTAGTCTCTTGGAATTGCAGAGGACTGGGGAATCCCTCAGAATTTGAAGCAGTCAAGAATCTATTGAAATGAGAATTTCCTGAGATCCTTATGCTCCAAGAGACTAAAATGGAAGGCGAAGCCCTTTTGGAACTCAACAAAGTACAATGGAAAAAAAAGGCTGGAAAAGTTGTAAGTGTTAGAGGTACATGCAGTGGGCTAGCCACTCTCTGGGAGAATGACAAGTTTCAACTTGAGTTCTCCTTTTAGATGCAACACTGGATTTACATCGAACTCCGACACCTTCCAAGTAAGATTAAATTTTCTCTGTTTAATATTTATGTACCAGTCCTCTATGCAGAAAAGAAATAATGCTGGCAAACCCTGACTGATTTCCTTGAAGCCTACTCCCTCAAGAATATAATTCTTGCGGGAGACTTCAATATAATCCTTGACCCAAAGGTAAAAAGAGGAGGAGCCAGCAACAGGGACCACTTCCTACCCGTGGTGGAAGACCTGATTCAACAATGGGATCTACTGGATTTTAAGCCAAAAAAAAGGCTTTACACATGGTCAAATAACAGAGGTTGGGCGGAGCATATTTTAGCCCGGTTGGATAGATTTTTACTTCAGAGCACCTTCCTCTTCGAGAAGAAGATCATTTTCACCAAAATTTTGCCAAAGTGGACTTCAGGTCATAAACCCATCTTCCTTCTGTTGGAAGAAGAAGAAAGTTTGGGGCCAATCCCCTTCCATTCAACACTCTCTGGGAAAAAAGAGAAGGGTTTATGGATATAGTCAAGAAGGCCTGGTCCATCCATGTTCTCAGATCACCCAACTATGTCTGGGAGCAAAAGATAAAATCCACCAAATCAGCTTTGAAGCAATGGATAAAAAAGCCCACAGACTCCCCCACTTGTCATAGAAAACAGAACACAAAGCAGTTGCTGGATCTGCAAATGGGTTTGGAGATGCAAGGCATTACCTTATCAGAAATTTAGAGCAACAAGAACTCCACATCAGCACCCTTTGGTCATTCAGAGAGGAGGAAGAATCCTTGAGGCTTAAATCACACAATCTCTGGCTTGTGTTTGGAGACAAAAATTCAGCCTTCTTTCACAAGCAAATTCAAACTCGTCTTTCTAGAAATCACATTGCTAAAATCACCTCGTTGGATGGGGTTGTTCTCAAAGGCACAACTCTGATAAAAGAGGATGCAACCTCTCATTTTCAGTAGTTGTACAAAGAAGAAGGTGCGAAGAATGATGAGGAAGCTCAAGACTTCCTCAAGCATGTTCTAACACTGGTTAACGAGGAGGATAACTCAACTCTCCTGAAGCCCTTCTTTGAAGAAGAAATCAACAATGTCATATGGAAGATGGAACCAGACAAAGCTCCAGGACCTGATGGGTTCTCCATACACTTTTATAGAATCTACTGGGACATCATAAAGGATGATTTGTACCAAATGATCGAAGGCTTCCTCCAAAAATCCAATGTGGGAGGAAGCAAAATCTCCACTTTCCTAGCTCTAATCCCCAAAGAAGCCAACCCGGTGGCGTTCGACCGCTTCAGGCCAATCTCTTTATGTAATGCATCCTACAAAATTCTCACCAAGCTACTTGAAAATAGAATAAAGCAGATGCTGGAAAAACTCATCTCGCCCAACCAAGGAGGGTTTGTCAAAGGCAGGCATATCCCAGAAAACATGATACTGGTGCAGGAAATCATCCATTCTAGCCATCAATGCCAAGAGCAAGGTATGCTCATCAAGCTAGACATGGTGAATTCCTTTGACTAGGTAAGGCACTCTTTCCTCCTCCAAGTTCTTTCTGCATTTGGTTTTAGTTTTGAATTTATAAAATTGATTAAAGCATGTATTGGAGAACCTTGGATATCTGGTAAATGGCATGCCAGCAAAATACTTCAAAGCTTCAAGGGGCATTAGGCAAGGCTACCCTTTGTCCCCCTTCCTATACATTCTGATGGCAAACTCCCTGAGCCGTAAGCTCTCGATAGAGAAGTTCAATGGGACTCTTCCAGGCATCAGGGTGATAAACAGAACAACCCCAATCAATCATGCAGAACAACCCCAATCAATCATGCCTTGTTTGCCGATGACTCTATCCTTATGGGAGGAGCCTCCATTAAAATAGCAAGGGCCTTCAATGGATTAATCCAGAGCTCCTATAGAGTCTCCAGAGCTATGGTAAATAAGAGGAAAAGTGCAGTGTATGGCTGGGTGGTAGACCAGCAAACTATTCTCAAGATTGTCCAAGCCTTGGGCTTCA
Organism: Pinus taeda; assembly: GCA_000404065.3. NCBI lineage: Eukaryota > Viridiplantae > Streptophyta > Pinopsida > Pinales > Pinaceae > Pinus > Pinus taeda. The sequence goes on along the minus strand of APFE031337345.1, from coordinate 15,394 downwards.
TTGGCTATGTCTCTTGGGAAAAATTCAAGTATTTAGGCCTGCCTTTAACATTGGGAACCAGCAAGGCCCCTCATTGGATGGAAATCATTAGTAAAATCAAGGCAAAAATGACTGCATGGGGCGGGCAGTGGCTTACCACAACCGGGAATCTCACTCTTGTTAAGGCAATTCTCTCATCCCTTCCTATCTACCAGGCTTCATTCCTTTTAGCCCCAAAAATGATCATTGAACAACTAGCTAAGCTGATTCAAAATTTCCTATGGCAAGGAGGAAAGGGGAACCAAAAAAAAATTTCATCTTGTAAGCTGGGACATAGTGAAAAGGCTAATATCTAAAGGTGGACTATAGGTAAGAGATCCCGGGTTGGCCAATCTAGCTTTGGGAGGTAAGATTCTTTGGAAAATATTCTCAAATCAAATACATCCTCTAAATCAAGTTCTAATTAAAAAATATCTACATGGAATCTCAATAAAGAATATGGAAGAAGGAGCTTTCAACAAAGGAACCAAGTTGTGGAAGCTGTGCAGCCAAGTTTTGGAGTTATTTAAAGACCAACTCTATAGAATCCCAGGAAATGAGAAAATAATTGGACTATGGGAAGAAAAGATCATGGGCCTCCAACCCCTAAATCTTGCACCAAAAATTGCAGACTTACGTAACTGGCTCATCCAAAAAGGTATCCACAAACTTGTTGACATATGCACTGGGATTCTGCGGGGAACTGGAATAATTGGGCTCTCCACCACCCCCTTGATTAGATGCTCCATCAACTCCATCTCCTTCTAGCTAAGCTCTCTGGTTTGGCTCCTGTGCATCTCCATTCGAGGGACAAGTGGGGTTGGGGGACAACCGGAGCATACACAACATGGCAGGGATTTGCAACTTTTCAAGAACAACGACATAAGATCCACTCTACAAAGCTTTGGCAGCAATTTGGGACCCATTTGGCCTCCCAAAAATCAATTTCTTCTGCTGGATTATCATGCACAGAAGGGTCCTCACTTGAGATAATTTAGAGAAACGGGGAATTATTGGATCCCATAGATGCCCTCTCTACTGCATGGTTGAGGAAATGATTGAACACCTATTCATTGACTGCCCCTTCTCTCAAGAAGTCTGGTTGCAAGTAATGTTGGGGCTTAATGCCCAAATTCTAGAGAAGATTTCAGTAGTTAGTCTCTTTGCCTCATGGAAAGAGCGCTACCCTCACACTTTGAAGAGTAAATCAACATGGGCTAAAATCTAGAATGAAATTCCAAAATACATCTGTTGGGGAATCTGGTTGGCAAGGAATGAAGCCATCTTCAACAACAGACTATAATCCACCAATACAGTGACTGCCAAGGCCAAAGCTTTGCTACTGGAAACTTACGAAAATAGACCTCACAAGCCAGACAATTCTCTACTCCTGGAAGAGCACAGCTAGTTAGGAGAATCCTTGAGATGGGCTAGCAACAAAAAGAACCTCTCCCAGCCTTGCCAAAATCCAGAGTGGCGGCTTTGGATCTCTAAGGTGGACTTTCAAAAGTGTTGGAAAAATCAGGGCAAAGTCACGATATTCTTCGACGAAGCCTCCAAAGGAAACCCGAGGACATCAGGTGCAGTAGGAAAATTCTACTCCTCAGATGGGCCCAAAAAGGATAGCTTCGGTTGGGGCCTAGGACAAAGCACTAACAACTAGGCTGAGATCCTCAGACTGCTCAAAGCGTGTTAGCTTTCTTAGAGGAACAGAGGGGAAAACCTACAAGTCTTCGGGGATTCCGAAATCCTGATTAAAATCCTTAACATTGGTGAACATCTCAATAGTTTTGCACTAAACAAGACCATTGAAAGAATAAGAAAGATGCTGCAAAACTTCTCTTCCTGCTCATTCTACCATATGCTCCGAACTCTGAACAAGGAAGCTGACATTATGGAAAATAAAGGATGTCTATTAGAACAAGGTTTTCTGTCAAAGAATGATGAAGAAACTGAAAGACACCTAATCCCTTAACAGAGAAGGACAACTGAGCATGGACAGGGCAACCAAGACAATGTCTCTGTTTCTCCCTATGTAGCAGTTCTGTTTCATGAAAGAGGAAACCTTAGAAAACACAATATTCACCCAAATCGTAGTTGATTGCAGAAGAATGACGTTGATCCATGGCTTTGACACAGGTATACAATGCTGTTGGAAAGTCAATCATTGCAGTCTTGCAGGTATTGACTCATCGTTGCTCCAACAGTACAAATCGAACCACGCAACTGGCTTGCCACAACTAATGCGTTCGAATAGCAATGTCAGAGGCTTCAATTTTCGAGCTACTGGAAGCGATCCTCGGTAACTCAAGTCTGTCTTATCCCACCAAAGGAAAGCGAAAAGAAAAAGCCCAGCTTTGACACAGGTATACAATGCAGTTGGAAAGTCAATCATTGTAGTATTGCAAGTTATCACTGCTCCAATAGTACAAATCGAACCATGCAACTGGCTTGCCACATCTAATGTGTTTGAATAACAATGTTAGAGGCTTCAATTTTCGAGTTGCTGGAAGCGATTCTGGGTAAGTCAGGTTTGTCTTATCTCACCAAAGGAAACTGAAAATAAAAATTCTGGCTTTTTTGACTCTACACGCAAAGCAATGAACTCTCAGATATCTCTAAAGAATCAAATGCAACAACAAAAGTCCAATACAAAAGCCAAATTATGTAGATCCTAAAACGACAGAGGTTGTTTGTCTCAGGCCCAACCATATATTTTAATAAACTTCAACCATTTCTGTTAAAAAAAAAGATATGTACACCTCAAATTTCCACTAAGACACATTTCCAAGGTAAAAAAATGCTTATTTACCCCTCAAAATCCATTTTTTTCTAAGTTTTGGCAAATAAATTAGCCGAAAAATAATAATTAGGAGAAAATAAAAATTATATCTAAGAGGAAAATAGTAAAAAATGAGGTGTAAATTCACAAGGGGTAAAATCAAGTAAAAAATTATGAGGACTCCAATTACCAAGGAAGTTAGCCACTAGAAGAATTTTGATGGTCCAATGCACAACAAATGTCCCAAAAAATTGTATTTTTTAAGGAGGATAATTCGAGTTCCAAGATTGATGGGGATTTCAGTCAAGTTTTGAAATGGGGTGAGCTTGAAGGGGGTCTCCCACTGCTCCACAATTAAATTGCCACTACCCCATCCATTTTTCCAATTGCAAATGACTATCTCTTTTTGAGACTGCACATGCCATTGAAGGTTTTTAATTTTCTTCATGTGACCAAGACATTTCTCATGGGATCTAGATGTTTTACCTTGGATCACCACTTGGCACATGTAGATGTGTGCTATCATCGATATCTCCTCCTATTTTTCTATTTAAGAGAGCATTGAGCTCATCATTTATAACAAATTTTACTCTATGCTTAGACAAGCTACTAGGCTAGTGGCTCTGCAAAATTTTGTACTCTATTTTCTCATGATCTAATAAAGAAAATGCTTTGGGGATTATTATATGCGGTGTTATTCTTCTTCTTTTCAGGTATAATTGTTTCAATTTGTGCTAAATCAAATTGTTATTTCCCTTTTCTAGGGTTTGGATCTATTGAATTAAGCTATATTGCGTTAATATTTGAGTTAAAGCACCACTCTAGAGGAGGAAGCAATAGAGAGTTTTCCATTGAACCCCTCACCTTATTTTTCATTGTGTAATCTATCTCCTTGTAGAACTAACAATTTTTAATCAAGTGTGTAGATATCTATTTTTTCTGAAGCAGATCTTGAGCGTGGGGTAAGTTTTTGGTTGAACAAACCCACTCCAAAGAAAAATGAGCAATAACCCACATTGATTTAATTCTCTCAAAGGCTGATCTAAATATTGAAGAGGGAATCTCTACCCTAACTCTCTAAGACATTTTTTATTAAATCAAAATTTATATCTACTTATTTTATGTGATTTTTAGTGACAAATCTAACTTTTAAAGCTTAGTTAGAGGGTTAATCCCTTCTTGCTTTCCCAAGAGCGGAGGTGTCCTCATACTCTTGTGGCTAGAATTTGTATTTATAAGTGTATATTTTCTTTATTTGTGATTCAATTTCTCTTGCATCAGATCTTATCTTCATCTTTATGCAAGCACAGTTCCTTGTGGAGGCTTAAGGCAAGGGTTTTGGAAGACATCTTGAAGGGATCAATTGTTGGAGGCTTGAAAATAAAAAAATCTACATTTTTTGAAGCCTTCCATACCCTTGGTCGTGGATTAAAAAAAGGGTTTAACTCCCTCTCTAAGGTATTTTTCCTATTGAAAATCTTGGACATCAAACCCTTAAGTGAGATATCTTGGAAGAATAAGTGAGTTCCCTCTTGAGGAACTCTTTAATTGTAATTTTGGAAGAAGCATGCTAATATTTTCTGATTTTCATCTTGTATTTTGAGGAGGAGGAATTGATCCTTGAAACAATAAAAGAAAACTTTCTTCTTGAGGGAGCTTGGGGATTTCCCCTTGGAATCTCAATCTCCTCATTTGGTAGGAGGACCTATTGGTGATTTCTCTTGATTTCTCTTTCATTTTGCAGGTAGATCCTTCACTTATTTTGCTTCAATTTCACTAATACACACTTGGTTCATTGATCACTAAAATAAGCTAATCTCACTTTGATATAATTATTTGTGCTAACTTTACTAATTGCTAATTTGATCATTGATTATGGAATGGTATTTTTTATTGGATTATCTAGTACATTTCAAACTTGAAGCACATCATTTTAATTGTCAGATCTACATCTCATTTGAAGCACTTGTTTTAATGTTAGACCTCACCCACATTTGGTAATTTTGTTTCTCTAAAATTTACCTCCAATCATAAGTGTGGTCGATATAATTTTATGAAATATTCCTCAACTGTCATTCAATTTCCTAAAATTTGAGTCTAGAGGAAAGGTAAAACATATGACCTCATAGTTTTCTTGTGTGGCTAAGTCCCTTGTAGGAACGAAGGCATGTGGGTTGTCTTGTAGAATTAGGTGGGTACCATTAATGAATATTTAGCTTCCTCACTTATCCTTCTTGCAACCACCTCAAGTCCATACCAAGTTGAAGGAATTGAGGGGAAATAACACCTTAGAATACACATTAATAAAATTTACCAAGATCACTTTACTTCACATACTCACCCACAACTTTGATTCACCTTGTATGTAAATAATTATCATTTAAGCTCTTTCTCAAACACATGCAAGTGGGATTGTGAGCATCTACATTTACTTTACTTTCAAGCGCTTTACTTTATGTTCTTGTACTTGTTTATTTCATTTACGAGCTCATAATAAGTTCCCATTAATGTCATTATATCATATTTGAGCAATTTTATTTCCAAGTACAAATTCTTGTTTACTTGCAAGTTTCCATTTCTATTTAGTTGCTCATCTCTCAAAGTTCTATATAATCTCTTACTATTGTGGTTTTGCCTTGATTTACTAACACTTGTTTTGTAGCTTTACCATCCTAGAAACTTGTTGTAGCTTGAAAGTTATCTTTTATTGCAAGTATTGTGATCTCACTTTGAGCATATGTTTCTTGAAAGTATATTATTATTGGCACTAGTCTACTTATAATTTGCCTTGCATGATATCTTGTTTAATCTATCATATCTATATACATTGTTAATTTTTGTTTATATGCTCATAAACATTTGTACTTGCTAATCAATTTTATTGCTTTTCCAGTGATCAAGTTATTTGAGTGGTGAATGCTTAATTGGTTTACTAATATCATAATATCCTAGAACTTAGTTATATTTAGCAAACTTTCCTTAGAAATGTTCCTTAAGATCTACCCCTTAATTTAGTTAAGAGAGAGCCTAGATGGAGAGAGTTGAAATTAAGTGACAACTTTTTCTTTGAGCATTGCCAAAAAAAACACAACTTGTGGGGTTGGGGATTTTCCCCACATTTCTGGGTGTGTTATTCATGGTGTCAACAATCACCAACAACGATATGATGGCTCTTGTATCAAATAACATTTATTTTTATGCTAGCCAACGTTTACATGCTCAGTGTTCATTAGCAAGGCTCCAATCAAAGCACGGGTAAGAAATTACAAAAACCCTCACAAGGGGTAAAATTAATAAAATATATGCCAATTTGTCATAGAAAATCTCCAACTTATGCACAATTCATGCCTTACACCACACAACCATTCGCACAACTCTCTCTGGTCATTCCATCTCATCTCATGCTCAACTTGTGTTGCAAAACATGTATCGGTTTGTTTAGACTCATCGCAACCTAAGTCCCATATCACAAGCAAAGTCCTCACTCTCTGTCTGTTGTATGCACCAATTCTACATGGACTGTTCTATCTGTTGTTTGCCCATTCTACAGTTGTGCCTCTCAAGCCAACATAGATGTGACTTTCCATTTGGCATGTAGAAATAATGTATTATGCACAGATTTGAAACTCATTAATATCAAACTTCCATCTATATATTTTTTAGCTCATCCCTTTTGCTGGAACACTTATGGACAATCACAGGCTCCAATAACACAACCCTGTGGTCGATTCACCATGTTTAAGGAAGTATTGAATAATAGGTGGAGGGTGACTGTCGTTGTTCCCAAATGTCTTGTCTGTAGGCAACATGGAAGGAGAGTTTCAAATTCAGGGATCCTCACACGGAGTAACATTGTTGGTAGTAGTTGAGAGACAAGGTATAATGTAAAGTTTCAGATGGCATGGAGGTAGACTAACAGATATGTAGTGCTGTGAGTGCAAATAAGGAGGGACAGTTTGTCAGAGACAATAGGGGAGCATGAAGCAAATAAATGGTTGAGTATATTAGCTGGGAAAAATAAAAAAATCTACAACAACAATACTGAGGCAAAGGAGTTACAAGGGCAGAGAAATGACAATTTGAGACATGTAGGCTGACAAAAACTGTTTGAAGTTGCAGATCTAGGTATGAGGGAGAACGCCAGTTTTTTTCTTTCTATTTCAGGATTATGGGCATAGGTTATTTCAGGATTATAGGCAGAGGTGTTGGACTGACATACATAGAAAAACCACAAAAAAAGAATGGCTTAAACTTGAGCAGGGTCAGAATTTTCCCACTCTCATACCATGTTAAACACTCACAAATGATAGAAATAATTAGATAAATGTGAGATACCATCTATTCACAAATATGTACCTATTAATAATGTCTTATGACCCTTGGTTTTCACATTCCAAGTGGTCTCTTGGACTCCAGTGACTTTTCACATTCCACACCATAACCCTTAGTGGATTAGGTGTCCAACATTTTTAAGTTCAAATTGATTTCTTTTTCCTTCATTACTTTGTCAAATACTAGTCTCGGATCAACAAGATCTACTTCATTAACCAAATAAAAACCTTGTAGTTTATCATTTCATCTCCAACTTCTATTTCATATACATCAGCAAATGATTCTAGTGAGGATGGTGCTATTAGTGAGAAAGTTGGTGCGCTAATGCTTTATAAAAGGTCAATCTTTCTAGTGCCTTTTACCCACCCGAGTAATTGAGGAATAAATTACACTTTTCTACACTTGCTTTCCATTTCCAAACTCCATTTATCCAAGAGCTATTGGAAATGCTATAATAAGGCCCCCCAAACCCATCATTATGGAGTCATTGTGAAGTGTAAAATTAATTCAAGGGCCGAACATAAGAGCAAGGAGTAGCATACCCTTATTAATAAAAAGTAGGGAACCATTAGGGTTTATTTAAATTTTTGCAATATCAATCAAGAAAGTCCCAAATATCATTCCCCTACTTATTTCATTGTCCAAGTTATTAATAAGTGGATTATCCACGAAGTTTTTTCCTTCATGGATTGATCCAGATTAATGAAGGAACGAAATGAAATATAGATTCAAACCAAAACATAGAGATACAATGAAAACATAAATTCAATTAATAAATATCAACTGTTGAAAACTATTTACATACATAAGAGAAACAAACTAGCTCGAGTGATTTGTAGCTTATCTCTGAGAAGAGATGTGACAACTATATGCATTCTGAACTATGTTATAATGAGGTTCATAGGCCTTTTTATCAATAAGAAACAATGGAAAAATTTTAAACACCTGAAAACCTAACCCTAGGAAATGAAACACCAAACTTTTGTGGGCCCTGCTGGGTTAGCTGGAACATCAACTTCCCAGTGTTGTAACTTTGGCATATGGTCTTCATTTGGAAAGTAAGATACCTTGTTAGAAATATCTATCCAAGTAAAAAAAAATTGACTGCAAACCCCATTCATAAGTTGCAGGTTTTCCCATTTTCCATAATAACATCATTTAGGGACTCAAAATGGCTCTGGATGTTGAGGACTCAAAAAACTACCAAATATAGTAAATTGTGCTAGAAATTAGGAAACTAAAATGAAATAATGTTGGGGGTCCAAGTGGAATAGGCAGGTGGCCACCAATATCCACCTGGGTCAATCCTCCACCCTTAGAAATGAATGGCCACCATTGTGTTGAGTGCCTCCATGAGGTGGGGAAACTTTTGCTAAACTCGGTCCCTGGTGATCCACTTGCCTTTGTGCAACAACTAGTCAACTTTGACAACCCAATATAATTAGATCCTCTGTTGGCGAGTGTTCTTAATATGCGTGTCTATGATCTGATCAGTCGTCGATTTTTTAATGAAATATGGTTTGAGCTCTGTTAGTGTCAGCTGCTTAGAAATGTTTGATGTGTCCAACAATGGTGGAAAGTATAGTCGAAGGAGGTCCACCTTGAACACTTGGTGCAGGCCAAAGAATGGGGGAATGTTGAGCTCTAAAGTGTTTGGTGTGTGTTATATTCTTTCCACGACTAGCCTCACACACGAAGCGGGGGGTTGTGGGGGTGGGGAAACAACCCCCATTTCGTTGCGCTAGGCACAGTGGGGGAGGCAGCCCCCCCTTTCGGGGGGTTTGAGGGGCGGTAGGCCCCCTCTATGGGGTTTGGGGTAGCACGTTGAGATTTTTTTTTGGACCCTATATTAGGTGGGTGGACCTACTTATGATTTTGTGCATGGGTTTCACACATGGTTTTGGGCATGATGGTTTTCTAACTGTTGTAGCGGCTACAACCACCGTCCAAAATATGGTCTTAGCTTCTTTTTTGAGCCTCCCTACCAACCTTTCATAGTAGCATGTCTTGCTTCGTCAAGTACACAAGCTTCAATGTTTTTCTTGCAGAAAGGAAGCTTGTCTATCAGAGCTTAATGCATTCCCCTCATAGGCTGTTTGTCTGGACTTGATCTAGCTACAGGATGAGCATCTCCCTCAAGAAATTGCGCAATTCTGGAGGGCAACCAGCCTTCCCTCCAGAAATTGCGCAATTCAGTTTGGTAGCCTACTAGGCTCCAAAATTGCGTAATTCTGCCAGTTAGGCTTCATCTAGAAAATTGCGTGATTCTTCCTAGCAAGGTTGCTCGGCCCATGAATTGCACAATCCTAGATAGTAGTCAGTTGCCCTGCCTAGAAATTATGCAAATCTCCTGGGTAGCCAGCCTAACTCCCATTTAGAAATGTGCATTTTCTCCCAGCAGTTGAGCAGCCTCTTGCATGTGCAGTTGGGTTGACTAGTTCCACTCGGGACCAAGGAAACTTGACTTGCATGCATGGTTTGCTTTTTCCTCGAATAGCAAAAGGCAACATGGAAAAAAATCCCTTGATTGAGGGAGCTATTTTTAGCAGCTCGACGTTACATGCAAAGATCGTTTTAGAATCTTTTCTCTGAGTGTCGCTTTTTCCTAGATCTGTGCCATGCGTGTCATGAGCAAAAACTTTTTTATTCGACGCATCAAAGCTCATTCTTTCACATAGATCTTGTAGCTCTAACATCTCACAACACATCTAGGACTCTTCGACACATCCGGGTTAGCTATTCACGGGCAAGTGGTCCCAACTTGTCTTTTTTAGCATTTATGTTGCTTTTTGTGTTTTCGTTCGTGTGAGTGCTGTTTGTTTGATTTCTTTGAACACTTGCTGTCGTTTACATGCATATAGCTTGTACTAGCACCATTTCAATTTTCATTGCTATCTCATTGTTGTCGCATGCATGAAACTATTTTGCACGAACGGTCGCCGATTCGGCGACTCGCTTCACCCACATGCATTTTGCTCCGTTTTCTGAATCTTTCATTCACTATTTGCACCCATAATCATCTGCTTCTGCCTACACTTAGTATCACCATGCATTCACTTTCACATTTGCTTTTAGTTGTCCGTCAGTGGGTCTGGGTAGCCTTGGCCTGGACTCCGCCTCACCAAGACAACATTGTGTAATCCTGAGAGGGAAGGCTCTGCCTTCCTCTCTAGAAATGTGCATTTCTGCCCAAAACAATTGTTCGCTAGGCTTGATTTGTGCAATCTTGAGGGACAGTGACTATTGGCCTAGAAAATTGCACAATGCAGTCACTGAGCCTGTAGTCATTGCCATCTGGAATTGCGCATTACGCAATTCTGGCAGTCAGCAGTCAGCCTGGGTTATGCATTGTGCAAATCTAGCAACCAGTCTTTCCTCCCAGACAACCCAGACTTCCTTTTGCGTATTTCTAGTAGCCAATCACTTAGCCTCCTAGAATAAATTGTGCAATCTTTGCTTATAAATCCCTAGGTATGTGTTATGTCATTCCTCTAATTTGTGTTGGTTTTCTCTGAGAGATTTCTTTCCATGCATGTCACTTTGTCTCTAGATCTTTCAAGTGTACATCCGCCTCTTAGTAGTATAGGATCAATGGCCTCCAAGAGAGTATGATCAAAGGACATTGACGGAAGTGCAACTGGAGCAACAGTTGAGTGAGTGTCCTCAAGTCTACCAATCTATGAAGATACCAAGCCGATTCTAGACAAGGACATCAAGATGAAATGGAAAGAGGTCAATGGTGCATTTAAAGACACGTTTGGGGAAGACCTCGAAGACTGATAGGTATACATGAACATTCACAAGTCTGGGGTGTACCATATTGCATGCAGATACCTCGTGTTCCCATGCATGAACATGGTACACTGTATTGTCTCACACACTGATCCCGAGACGATGACCTTGAACAGTGTCAGCAGGACAAAGATTGCAATCTTTAGGACAGAGGATTATGATGAGATGTACTAGATGTTGGAGCTCGTGACTATCATGGAGACTCCCTTCAGCTTAACTAGCAATAATGCCAACTCCATAGACATTCCGAAGAAGTGGGTCAAGAAGCTAGCTAGATTCAGGATGACACCCAACTAGATCTACAAGATGAAGATACTGCGGAAGGCGTATCAAAACTTGGTCATTTTCACATGTCGACTATATGGCCAAGAAAGCACAAAAACCTTCCCATAGAGTTGGGTGATTGCGTTGGACTAACTGGCCAGAGAAGGAAAACCATGCAACTGGTCTGGTATGTTGGCTCATCAGTTGAAGGAACATGTAACAAGGGCTCAACGGCCGCCCAAAGGTATGCAAGCAAAAATCTACATGTCTGCTTACATCTTGGATGCAGTCTGTGCCCAACAGAAGTTCCTGAGTTTGAAGTGGGCATGGTCACTGACGGAGACTGCTGTGAACACTTATTGTAAGTTGTTGTTGGAATCCAGCTTCAGAGGAGTTATCACATGGTTGTCCGATCATTTTTTCACCTCGTCTACAAGATGATATTCAAACATGATCCACCCTGCATGTCGAAGGCAATAATGGAGGAACTGATAGGCATAGCTGCTTGGTATGCCTCACTGTCCAAAACCTTCATACGAATGTACAGTGCGGAGAAGCCTCCACATGTTCTACCGAAGTTTTCCTTGGACATGCTCATCATGTAGGAAGTAGCATATCACATCTCGGTAGGATTGACAACTAGGCTGCACCAGAACAAGAAGGCACCTTGGCCTGCTCTTCTGCCACGCATTGGGTTATATGAGATCTGAAGTTTCAAGCATGTGGATGTTGAAGCAGAGCAGATGAAGAAGTACCTATTTGACCTCCGAAGTTACAATCCGTATGAACCACATTGTCTTGTGAAAGATCACTGCATGAGAGTACAATTCAACTAGATCCATGGGGAATTTCATTGGCGGAGGAGGACCCATGGAGATATTGCTACAGTTTCTCCAGACCCAATGAACAGGCCGGCTTTGCTGTGGAGTGGTTAGCAAATCAACATGAAGCAGCATCCCGGAGAGCACAAGAAGCAACAACAACAATAGAAGTGAACATACCAATGTGCGACAAGGGCAAGAGGAAGATTTTTGATCGCATGGAGGAAGAGCAAAGCTGCAAGTTTCGAGTAGATCCACTTGTAGGGAAAGTAGATATGGCTATAGAGGTGAAGAGGAAACAATGTGATAAGCGAATCGTGTAAAGGCAGAGGGAGAAACAGAGAATGGAGGAAACAAAGAAGGAGTTGCATGAGTTGAAGGAGCAACTCTGAAAGGAACAAGAGCTGCTCAAACAGGAGAGGTTTTAGGGTCCAACCCTAACCCCTTTATTTATGTAATAGGATCGAGTCATAGTTATAGTTAAGTAAAGAGTCAATAAAGCCCACATTAATAATTGTAAGTGGTTAACCTGCATTTTGTTAGCACTTGAAATTTCACCTAGGTTGAGATAGACAAATCTCAAGGCTACATCAAACCATTCAGCCTCGTAGCTAGCCCTACGAGGCAGGAGAAGGCTCTCTCCGGTCAAACTCGGTAGATCTTTCGATAGGATGAGCTGACCCAATTAGGAACACTGATATTAGGCTAGTAAACTGATAAAGAGGGTTGATTTAAATTTTTTGGGGTTTTTGGTGGCAATTGGAGGGAGTGCAATTCAGGGTGCGGGGATTGAGCTCAGGTTTTGCAGGTGGGTCTTTGGGGCAAGGTAGGAGTTTGTGCTGATGCCTTTAGCTGAGATGAATGATCAAGGAAGAAAAAATAGAAGCTAAAGAGGGCAAACAATGACTTTGAATCCTCTCTAGACAGTGGAAAACATAAACATTAAACAAATTTGAAAGCTGAGCATGGCAAGCATGAATTCAAACTTTATCACTTCATTTGTTTAATAAGCTGCAGTAAAGAAAGAGATGGAACACATAAACACACTTACAATTACAATAAGAGAACACACCATCAACACAAGATTCCACAAGAATCCCAATGATGTCTGCAAAACCCTGGTCTTCCTTTTCCTCAAATTGTAGTGATACAAGTAAAATATACAATAGGAGCTTCTCCCTCAAGAGTCCAACCATGAAAATGAGTAAGAGAAGGCATAATATAGAAGATCTAACTCCTTTCCCCACCTCTAGGGGTCGAGCTTAGCTTCCTAGCAGCTGTTTTAACTAATTCCAAACTAAGCACTAGATAATAGGAAGTCAAAACAACTTGCCTCTAAAACTTAGGAAACCTATCCATGCATTAAATATTTACCATTTACATCAAGGAAACTTGTAGAAGTGTTCCAAGAGAGTAAAAGTATCTAAGTGCCATGAAAATTACACAAAAATCCATCATTTACATGCCTCAAAAGTCAACCAAGGTGAAAACAGTGTTTTGCTGGCCGAACTGGTCAAAACAGGCAAATTTCCTTGACAGGTCGCGCACATCACTCTGACTGGTCGTGCACATTCACAACTCTGTTTGAGGGCCTTCGCGGTGTCTAAATCAGGTGCAAGATAGCTCGTTGGAAAGTTCTGCGAGTCTACTTTCCAACCCCACCGGAATTTTTGAATTTGGAGATGATTTTACCCCTCAAAAGTAATTTCTCCCAAGACAGCTTTCTGAAACTCAAAATAGGGGCAGAAAGTCAAAATTTGCATGCATTTTGAGCCTTTGGAAGCCCAAATCTCCATAAAATCTGAAACCCATCCATAGGCAAGTGTATTTTTGCATGCAAATTCCAAAAATGCAAAGTTTTCCCCATTCTGAGTTGCCCCCATGTATGGTCGCGCGCAGGGTGAGACCAGTCAAATGGCCAAAACCTGTAAAATTCCCAAAAATACCAAAAATGCCTCAAAACTCTCAAAATTTCTTGGGTTTGCTACTAGGAGGAGGCTAAGGAGTATCATGGTGAGTGAGAGAGGCCTCAGCCAAGATACGGAGCGGGTTGGTCTTCTTCCTCCCTTTGAGAGCCTCGGTCAACCTCCTTTGAAGAATCTTCATCCTTGCCTTACAAACATGCATCCTTGTCCAATAATGATTCTTCATGTTCTTTAGCAGCTTCTTTTCTTGGTTGGCCTTTGCCAACAACCTCTCTAAGTGTGTATTCACCCGGATAAGCATGGATTCCCTCTCCTTGGGTAGCAAGTCACTGGGCCTCCTACGGTTGATGACTCGATCACTTCGAATCCTCCACAGCTCATCCAACTCTTTCTCATCCTCAAGTTGCTTGTTGCGCTGCTTAAGATAGTTTATTGTCCATTTTGCCATGTTGAGCTTCTGCTGTAACAAGCGGTTTTCTGCCTCTCTCTGTCGAATGATCTCATGCAAATCTGAAGTGGGGGAGCGAGCATCAAGATCAATGATGTCAACCTGTGTGTCACCGGCTCTCTCCTTCTCTACCATGGGCTGTTTGCCCTCCCGTACTGCTGATGGAGAAAGCGAGGCCCCTTCCAACCTGGTTGGAGATTAAACCACTCGCTGACCTGTAAATGATGATGGCGAGACCCCTTCCACCTGCTGTGGAGAAAGTACTCGCCGAGCTGCTGCAAACAAGGCCCTCGGGCCTTTCTGATATGTAAGCTGTGGTGAGGAAGCAACATGTCTTGGAACAGTGATCTCAGGCTGGTGTGAAGGACCTCCCTCCTCATAAATGGCCTCTGGCTCTGGCTGTAGTGGCCCTGTAGAGAACTCATGAGAAATGAAGTCTGCCCATGGAATGCCCTGCTGACTCAATTGATGGGAAACAATGAGCTGGACGAGACCGTGATGGCACAAACTCCTATACTGCTGAGCTGGGGACCACCTCTGAAACACAGACACCATCCTCTGAATGTCCTGGAAGAAGAAAACTAGGATGTTCATCATCCTCACTCGGGTAAAGTGCATCAACAGGCGAATGTGATAAGAGAAGACCTGTGAAAATCTCCCCTCACATGTGAAGTAATGCATGATAAGCCGCATGATCGGAGCATACTCCCCCGGAGGAATCTGAAGAAGGGAAAGACCCCTAACAAGTGACTCATGAATGTTGGCCTGACATATGGCTCAAAAAAAACATAATCCAGCATTTTGCACTTGGGCCACACCTCACCCACATTTGGTATCCCGGTAGCCTCTGAAATCACCTCCGGAGATAGTACAAAATTCACCCCTGCAAGAGTGACCTGCCCATCATGAAGGTGCAAAACAAATAAGCGAGCCAACTCCCTGTGGTGCTGAATCTGGGCAAGCCTCTCACAAAACTGAAAACATGACATATAACGGAAACAATTCACTGCCA
>APFE031337336.1:0-21829 GCA_000404065.3 Pinus taeda | reverse complement strand
AACAAAGGGATAAAAGGTGAAAATGGAGGGAAAGGGTTTTTTACAAGAAATGAAGGGATAATGAGGGGAAATTATAAAATAAGTATGTGGTGGCGAAATGAAATCAGGGGAAATTAATAAACCAACTTTGGTGAATATCCTTTCTTTTTCCTCTGGCACATGAAGCACAAGATTAAGCATGACGAATTTTCTTTTGACTTGGCAACCTCATGCATTTGAAACATTTCTTCTACCTACAATTTATTTACCTTAGCATTTTCTCTTCATTCAATGGGTGAATTTGAGCTTGCTGACCCTTAATTTCCATTTCTTTTTATAGGAAAACTATCTAATTCTAACCTTATAACTTCCAATGGCTTAGACTAAATTGATGAGCTCATTATTATTCTCTACCTAATTACTGATCTGCAAAGTCTAAACAGTTTGGCTAGATCTTTATTCTCTATCTATTAGCATGGAATTTAAAGGATGGATGAGTCAGGATTAAACTATTTGACTATCATGGATTGTGGCATTTTTCCAAGCTGCACATAATGTTGTTTTGCAAGTAAAGTAAAGGAGTGGCATTTGAATTTTCACACTTTCATGATCTATGTTTTATATCATTTGGTGGGGTTCGTATTTTTTACTTTCCTTGATCTTTTTCTTTCTTTTTCTCTTTTGATTATTCTTTTCGAACATACCCTCTTTACATTTTTTAATTTTAATATGGGAAACACTTTGTAGAAAGGAAAAGTATGTACAATATTACAAGATTGACCATACCCAATACAAAATTATGAATCCTATTATTATAGGAACCTAATAGTGGCTCCACATGGGGATGGCATTTCGGGGTGAAATTTCAAGAACTTTAAAATCAATAGTCTTTGAAACTTTGGTTGTGGTTGTCTTGTAAATAGTCCTTTGTGATCTACTTTATTCATATATATGATCGTACACATTTCAAAGCTTAGGGCCTTCTCTCCCTGCTTCAACCTCAAAAGATTACTATCCAATCCAATCTAAACTCTGCAATGTTATATACAATGAGAAAAATAAAATTAGCTAGTGTTAATCTGGGGATAAGTAATGCTTCGACATTCTACTATTGACTGGTCCTCCTGGTAGACTTGTTCCATCTAACTATCTCGAGAAAAATCCAATGTTACCTTTGTAACTATAAATGATATAAGGGCCTTGCCATAAGAAATCAAATTTACCATGGTTACCATTTTCTTCTCTTCTAGAATCCCATTTGAGTACTTTGTCACCTATGTAAAAATCATCAACTTTGGCCTTTTTGTCAAAAATCTTTTTGATTTTATCGTGGATCACTTGTGATTTGACATAGACTTCTTCTCTGGTTTGCTGCAAGTGTATTGTATGATTTATCCTCATTTGGATATCATTTGGTTCTACTTCTGACTCTTGAATCATTTTCATCACTGATACTCCTGAAGAGCATGGAAAAACATCATCATTCCATATACTAGCTTGTAAGGAGATGTACCAATGGATTTCTTGGTAGTTAGTATGTCTGCCAATAACACATTAACAAACTTGTTGTTCGAGGTCTTCTTATTGTCTTCTAGAAGTTTCTTGATGATAATGAAGAGGATTTTGTTTGAAGATTCTTCAAGTCCATTACCTTGAGGGTAATAGGCAGTGGAATGGCCAACAGTAATGTGATATTTGTTAGAAAAGTCCACAATTTTCTTGGATTTGAAATTATGGGCATCCAAACCTAGAAAGGGTATGTTCTCAAGGAATGAGACAATGACAGAGCCTATGGCGTCTCTAGAAGGGATGGCTTCTATCCATTTAGTAAAGTAATCAGTGGCTGTCAAAACCCATTTATGTTGGGACGAGGAGGCTAGTTGAATTTCCCCAATGAACTCCAAAACCCATTGTTGAAAAGGAATTTATGTCGAGATGGGTTTGAGAGGTAATGGTAAGAGATTAATTTTTCCTTCAAATATTTGGCACTTGTGACAGGAGGTCACATATTTCTTAAAATCTGCAAAAAGGGTGCGCCAATTAAAACCTGCCCTTAAAATATTATCAGCAGTAGTCTTCGAATATAGGTGTCTTCCACAATCTCCTACATGAAATTCTTGCATAAATTTGTCAGCTTCCTATTTTAATAAATAATTTAATAGAATGCCACCATTATCTTTCCAAAATAAAGCATTGTCTATGATAACATATTTCATTGATTTCATTTTCAAAAATATACTTTTAGTTCTAGATAAACTAGGAGGATCTTGTAAGTTTAGTAAAACAAATATGATATCTACATAAGAAGGTGAATGTATGAAAGGTTCGATAATATATGGAGTCATCATCCCTTCCTAATCATCTAGGGCACCAATGAAATTTATATATAAGGTCTGACAGTTCGATTCGGCCAGGAGTTTATCTAAACCTTGGCCTTTGATAAATTTTGTAGGCTATATTTCTATGTCATATTCCAAAATTGTGGCAATCCATTTGCCTCTCTTTCCTTTAGGCCCACTTTGTTTCAAAATGTCCTTTACTATTGAATTTTGAACATAAGCAATGATGTGTGAATACAAGATGTACACTTTGAAATCCTCAATAGCTTTCACTACAGAAAGTGCTTGTTTTCCATTAAGTTGTACTTTACTGTGACATCTCTCAAATATTTGATGAAAAATGCAATAGGCTGCTCATATCCTTAATCATTCTTTTGTAACAAGACTAATGCAATAATATGTTCTGAAGCAAAAGAAAAAATTATAAAATATTTTTTGAAATCAAGACTTATGAGGATTGATGTTCTAGTAAGGGCTTGTTTGCTTGCCTTAAAAGAATGTTTAACCTCTACTATCCACTTCAGTGCTGAGTCTTTCTTTAACATGTTATTTACTTCTATGATTAGTTCTACTAAGTTAGAAATGAATCTCCTAAGAAAATTTACTTTTCCTAAAAATGATTGTAACTCGTTGATGTTTCTAGGATGAGTGATGTTCATGATTGCCTCTATTCTAGTTAGATCTATTCTAATTCCATATTTTGATATTATGTTTCCCAAGAGTTTACATTCTTCTAAACCATAAAGTGTCTTTTTGGGATTTAAGGAAATACCAAATTTTCTACATTTAATGAAAACTCTTCTTAGGCGATCTAGATGTTCATTATCTGATTTGGAAAACATTGTGATGTCATCTTGGTATACCACTAGAAACTCATGGATTTCTTTTGGAAAGGCTATGTCCAATTCTCTTTGGAATGTAGCTCCAGCATTCATTAATCCAAAGGAAATTTTCAAATACGTGGAAGTACCCCAAGGAGTGGTAAATGTAGTCTTTGTTTGACCCTCTAGTTAAACTAAGATCTGGTTGTATCCAGAGAATCAATCAAGCAATGAAATTTTGGATGACCCTACTACCCTCTAGAGAATGTGGCTCATTTTATGCAGAGGATAGTAATCTTTTAATGATACTTTTTTCAAGTTCCTGAAATCAACACAGAGTCTAATCTCTCTTGTTTTCTTTCTAGTAGTGACTAAATTAGAGACCTAATATGAGTATCTAATTGGTGCTATGATTTGTGCATTGTACATCCTATTTACTTATTTTTCAATTAATGGCATAAGAGGCTGATTAATTCTCCTAAGATTTTGTTTAAATGGTTTCTGATCTTCTTTGAGGGGTATCTTATGTTGAATAATGATAGTATCATAATACTCAAGGTCTTCATAACTCCAAGCAAAGACATATTGAAACTCTTTGAATAGACTTATGTATTTCAACTTTTCATTTGAAGCTAATGCTTTGGATATTTTGATAGCCTTTGGTTTTTCTTCTGTTCCTATGTTACATTCTTCTATGTTTGCTCTTAAAGGCTCCATTTGTGGTTTCCTAACTACATCATTCGAATCAAATAAATATTCTAATGGGACTAATCCCTTAGGCAAAAAGTTATTCTTGAGCTTTAAAATCTCAGAATCGTCATTGATTATTTCTTCTATTTCTACTTTTTCTAACTTATCTATCTCTTCTTTAGTGAATCTAGTGGGTTTATCTACATCTAAATCATTCATATCTAATTTACTGTCTATGATGTTATCTACTGTACAGTCAGTATCTATGTTACAATTTTGAAACTCTCCTTCCACGTTCATGAAATCATAGATTTGAGAATCTTGTGAAAAATTTTGCTAATATTTAAAATTGTTAGGTATAATAGGTTTGTGTGTTAATTTTGTTGTGTACTTGTGATTATGCTGAAATGGTAGTTTGCAAGTGCTAGCAAAGGTAGCCAAACTGTGAGCTTGCATGTTCAATTTCCTAGGAATGGCAGTAAAATCAGTTTCAAGAAGGTCCTTGATTAGATCTAGGACAATCTCTCTGTATTGGCTAAGTATGGGATTATTCATAGAGTATTCTCCTTTAATCTTCTTTATAGTCAATTTTGAGTCTCCCATGATAGAAACTCTCTTGGCTCCTAGTTTTCTAACAATTTGCATTCATAAGATTAGAGCTTCATATTTTGCGATGTTGTTTGTGCATTTAAACTTTAATCTAAAGGCATGACCTTTACAATGATTATTTTCCATGTTGTGAATCCAAAATCTTGCACTTGCTCCTAATATATTTGTAGAACCATCAAAATCTAAATGACCTAAAGACTCATGAAATATGTTTTCGTTATCTGGTGGTTTATACTTTTCTTCTATAGTTGTGATTTCATTTTTGTCATTTTTTGAATTGTGCAGGATAAATGAGTCCATATCAGAATGCATGGAGTATATTGGGTAATTCTATGGTTTTTGTGAACTACTTACCATGTATTTCATCAATGTTTCTCTGTAAATTTTCCTTTGCTGACCAAAAATAGATATGGTGGCATATGACATGTCCAATTGTAGAGATCCGTGCAATTTTTCTCTCTATGAGAAAGATAATAAAATTCCATAAGTGGGTGGGATATTATCAACTACTATGTCCATAAAAATACCTTTGCTGGGCACTATACTAGAGTTACACACAACATACTTCATAGGCCAAGGCATTTGACGTGGCAGAATCAAAGGGAGATAGGCCTTGTATGGTCCTGATCCTTACAGCTCCTTCGCTGGCTGATATCCCGACACCCATAGCGGAAGGGGAAGAGCTCAACTCTAAGGTGTAAGAAGGAGGGGTGCTATTGTCCACACAACCAATTTTCCCCTTCCTCTGAATCCAGCTCCCCATACAACACAATTCCTCTTTCACAGCACCGTGAATCAACCTGTAATCGCAACCACCATTACTATTACATTCTCTGAAACAATGATGAACATAATGATGGGCAGCAAAGGGCAACACCAAGAAACATGGGCATTTGCAACCCAGGAAAACAACAACTCAACGAAGATGGATCTACCCTGCATGGTAAAGCATTGGTTGGCAATCAAGAGACTGCTGAAGGCAAAAGTGGCGATACGCAGGCTTTAAGAAGCTGACGGGGTGACATGTCTGGAACGCATGTGGGGCTGGACAACACCGAGGGTGCCCATGCAGCTCAAAGTAGCAGCATGTCAATAGATTAAGATTATTTGTATAAATATGTTTGTCCAATAAAGGAAGAACTAGCGCCAAACAATCTCTAGTCTCGACACTTGGCGGCCAAGTGTCACCTTTTTGTCAGGTGGGTGTTTTTTCTATTGACTAGGAAATTTCAGTTATGTCTGTATTTTCTGGTTATGATTATGTAATATCTGAGATCCTTTTTGGTCAAAACTGATAACTCCTATGAGGGTCTTTTTATTTCATGGACTGGGTTCCCCTTTGATGGGGCAATCAAGGTCAGATAGCCATATTTTTTTATGAACGATGCTTAGTACTACTGAGGCGATGCCTCACTATAATTACTTTTTTCATACCATATTAATAGAACAATCTTACTTAGAAAAATAGTTTATTCTAAATAATAGTAAATTTTTGGGTTAAGAAATTTATATGGAATTGCTGGAATATGTAAAGGAGAATGCTATAAGTGACATAATTTGTTTTTGTTGTAATAATAAATTCTTTCCTAATCAAAAGTAACCAAAGCATGAAACTAGAAATCCTAATTATTGATAATAGGGTGAACTCGAAACTAAATGTACAATAAATCATAAATAAAGTTATGAAGAATATTCATACATGCTAGAAAAAATTGCAATTAAATAGTCTTGTCATTAAAAGCCCAACAGGGTTTAGGCCACCCTAAATCACAGTCGACACAACTCTATCAAACCCTCAAGAGGGTCCAATCTATCAATTTTTGACTTACATAAACAAAAAACTTAAATTAAAATCTATTTTTCCTGTAATTAAAACACAGGCAGTTTAAAACTGGAAATAAAAGCCAAATGGCTTCTTGGGTTGAGAACCCTTCATTGATCATATGTATGAAAATCAATAACAACAGTTCAATTGGAAAGGATTTATAATGTTAGCATAAAGTTATGTTGAGGCAAAAAGAAAATGGATACAAAATATTTATATACGGTTCAAAGGAAATTAAATAGTGCTTACCAAATTACATCAAATATTCTTCATAATAACC
This sequence comes from Pinus taeda, assembly GCA_000404065.3. Lineage (NCBI taxonomy): Eukaryota > Viridiplantae > Streptophyta > Pinopsida > Pinales > Pinaceae > Pinus > Pinus taeda. The sequence goes on along the minus strand of APFE031337336.1, from coordinate 15,286 downwards.
AAAGAAGAAATCTGAGGAAAGTCCTCCTCTATAATTACTTGTCAACAATTAACCACACAAGCATTTGACTCACCGTTCACATCATATTTCTATCTCCACAATGATGACTTAGTTAGAGGAAGGAAGTGGCCACATTCCTCCAAGGTCTTACACAACAAGGGACCAATATTTTTGAATAAACATTAATATTGAAAACCATCAATGGATAACTAGGGAAAACCCTCCTTTAGGGCTGCTAAATCTCTAATATTTCATGAGAAGGAAAATTGTGCCAAAAAAAATCCCAATGACTGTAAATAATTGTGGATGCCAACCTAGAGAGGAACGGGCATTTAGATGATCTAGTTTCTTCATTTTGTCTGCATGGAAAACTTTTATGGAATCATTGATCTTGCAAGGGGAGAGCAACCATGAATTAGTGTTGCAAACAATTTAAACAAATAAAACATATTTTCTGGGAATTGAATGGGTGAGAGAAGGCCTCTACGTGAATTTATGAAATCATTAAGGCTTATCATAATCAGGGCATACATTGACCCAGTTGGGTGTGGAGGTTGTTTTCCATGCTCTGCAATTTGGAGAACCACAAACTATTAGAGATGATATTGGAAAATAGAAAAAGCATTCGGTATTGCAGGGACAGAGCCCAAAATAGTGAGGGTTTGGTGATGGAGGAGGAATGGCCTCAGAGATTTTTAGAGAACACAGACCAAGTCAGGAAACATATATTACCAACTAGAAGGTTGAAAATTTTTGATAAATCCATTCCACCATATAGAACCAGTGCCCAAAAATGGGTTGTAGAGAACCCTCCATACTTGGGAGGAAAGAAAATGACCACTATTGGTGGCAATGCTAGTAAAAATTTTACCCTAAACCTTGGATGGAAGACCACATCCATTTGACCAGACTATTGTAATCTAGCTATAGGATCACTGCCATGTGGTCATGGGAGAGTGCACACACCTACATGGGTCTATCGAGATTTGAGAACCATCCAAATCTAATGTTAATATGATTACATATGTTCCATTTCATATCATAGGTTAGAAGACCTTAGCGCCTCACAATGATAGCTAATAAATATGATCAATGAGAGATAATGTGTTATGTAAAGTTGAATTTTCCAAAGGTGTAGGTGTATGTCAAAACAAGTTAATAAATTATATTTAATCACCTAGGACCATGTGGTTTACCTATATAAGCTAACTAGTAAAGGGGAAAGAAATTACTAAATTACTTGGGAAGCCTAGGATGGTCGATGCGTAGCGGACTGAGATATCGGATGTAGCCAAGCTTCGATGACTCAATCGTGGTGTTGGAATAGGTGGTAGTTAGTTGTAACATTTAATAAAAAACCTAACTTTTTTCCATATAGAATATCATTATAGCAATCATGTAACATTGAATTTATACGATAATCACAATAACTTTGGTGTAATTATAGAGTAACTTGAATCAAATTTTTTGGGTTAGGAATAGTTTATATATCTGCTTCCACCAAATGCTCATATGAATTGTTCTAGCTAATACACCTTTAATATTCAGTAAACCAAATTGTCAGGAGGTAACAGTAATTAGTTTAAGTAGAAAAGATAAATTTTATTCTATTAGTGTTTGGAGACATATTAGAAGTTGTATCAGAGCTATAGGTCCAACTTTGAGGCCTAAGGGTCAACCTAGAATTTAAATGTTTGACAAATTACTGCTAAAAATTACATAGAATTAAGAGAGAGATGTACGAGGAAGGTCCCTAAGGGATGTAATTAAGTAGATGTGCACATAGGGAATGAAGTGCTACTTCATACAAAACAGTTACTAGTAATAACCAATAGTAAGTAACCTCCTAATAAGGTTATTATCCATGGAAATACTTAAGATTACCAATTAGTATATGTGCAACTAAATGAAAATGATATCTTATCAAGCCTTATTAAAATAAAAGTATATAGGTCTGATAAAAAATCATTTTGGTACATTTTGGATTAAGGCTTGTATTTGTCTGTATTACAAAAAACAAGAAAATTAAGTTCAAATTTGTAAATTATTGTAAGACTTATTCAAGACCTAAGCATTAATGCTATTATAAAGATGACACATATACCTATAAATGTTATTATAAACACATTAGAAAAAAAATGTAAATAAAATAAAATACATTTAAATGACAATTAGGGTAGGTGAGGAAATATCCTAACTAACTACAAAACCCCTAATAAATTGGAGGTTGAAACCAAGTAGTAGAAGAGAGGCGGCCTAGATTTGGAAAGGTAATGGGGAAAGACAATAAGGAATAGTAACAGTAAAGGTTATGCATAGAAAATAAATGGCATTTGGAGGGTAGCATCAAAAGTATGTCACAATAGGGATAAAAGTGAAATGAACCTTGGCTAGATGCTCCATACAATAACTAGGAGAATGGAGACTTGCATAGAAGGAAGAAATCATGACAAAACCCAACTATTTCTCCTAGTGATTTATGGTGGCCATGCTCAGTTTTGTGTGCAAATGTTTGAGTTATCATTAATGTCTTGCACATTAAGTGGCAATAGAACTTTGGCTCCCTTGCTTATATTTAGACTTGCTCTATAAATAAGATTAGAATGGAAATTGGATCTCTTAACCTTGAACTAGTGAAGGCTGGAGGTTCTCTGTTCTGGAATCCCTCGTTGACTAATGGGTGGAGTGATTTACCTCTAAATCCCTCGACTGGCCTAGATTAAGAGAAGGTGAAGGCATAGAGTCATAAAATACATGTTCATATTGAAAGGGCGTTAGAATTAAGAAATGATGTCAAAGATCCGAGAGGACATATATATCTAAGTGTTGGTCCTAGAACACTGGATCTAAAGCTGCCTGGAAATTCAATGATTTCTATTTAAAAAGACTTCAAAACAAAGGAATTCCTATTGAGCTATAATGAAACCTGTTATGCAATGTCAAATAGATAACTACCTAGAAAATCCAATATGAAATTGGGTAGAATATATATATATAACTAGGTTTTGTTGTTTTTATATAATCTTTCCATGGACTTAAACATATTTTTGAAGTATGGCCTATCACATAGTATCTGGGCTATAGAATTCCTTCTCATTTGTTGAGTATTCTTGGCCAAATCATTTTATAGCATAGAAAGTTTCACTAGAGTCTATAACCATTGTAGTAAATGGTTTGCTTAAAAAAAAAGAGAATGGTCAATAAGAAGATGTAGCCCATATATGTATATCATGTAAGTATATTTTGGTAGTTCCATGACAATATATGAAATGTTGGAATGTAGTTAACCTTATGCAACCATTTGTCTCTATAAAGAAATGACATTTATTCCTGTTGCAAGAACCAACTTTGGCTACAAGAGAAGTTCTTGCACCATGAGATGTTCCTCATTTTCCCCTATTAATTAAATTTAGATACAGGAACCTTCATGTCTAGCACTATTTGAACATGAAAATAAGTTATGTTCTTTAAAGGTATCATGTGATTCTATCTAGGGTTTGTGTTGGGTGTTGAGCCTAATTATATCCTTTATTTAGAGCTATCACCGCATTGGACTCCATTTCGTAATGTGGCAGCAATGCCACCTCCTTATGTGTGCAACCAGGGGGGTCTAGGAGGGGTGACGAGAATTATTTAGAGGGCCCCTCGGTAGGGGATTAATGGTAGCGCCCCTGAAGCTAAAAATAGATGTAAAATTTCCTTTTAAAATGTTGTAATTTTGTAATCCATTTGGTCCGCTCATTAAGTGGAAATCTAACGGTAGAAGTTATGTTTAATTTAGTGGTTTTGCTATATATGAGGGAACAATATTATGGCTACATAGATGTTATATTGAGTGAGAAAGATAAAGGAGATTGTGTGAGAGGGAACAATGAATTACAATAGATTTGGTGTAGGTTACAACTCTTTATTTTGCTGGATAAAATAAAAGGAAGGGTTGGTTATTTCTTTGTGGATGTAGCCCAAAATCAATGAACCATGTATATATGTGCCTCTCTTTTTTTTTGCATTTTCTGTTTTTATATTTTTGAAATATATTTATGTGTTCCATTCCTCTATAATATATAATTTTCTAACATTTTGGGTGAAGGTATAGTATTTAAAAAACTTGTAACAACATAATGGATCTATGTTGACCAATTACAACCAATCAAACACTTGCCCATGAATTATACCGAAATGAATTACACTTTGGTTGCATATGCCTAAAACTCTCATTCCATCCATAGTGTCAATCACTGATTTCGAACGTATCATACTTGTTAATTTATAGCTAGATGAGTATCCTTAGTATGTGTGGATGTTAAAATTGGGAGCAACTACAAGAAGGTTATTGCTTAAATTGTAGCATTATGTTATGTCAAGTGTGATGGTAAAGAAAAAAAGGAAAGCATAACATATAATGTTGAAAAGATTAAGTTGTAATAATCGAAAACATTCGTAGCTCATAGATATAACGTATGTCAATACTTCATTCAAAAAGCTACCATGAGAACTACAAGATGACACTAACTAATGGTACCCCAAATAGATACCTTAAGAAACTTCAACAGGACCTTGTGAACATGAATGGAATTTCTATGAAACAATTGTTTGAAATGAGCATACACATTAAAAACTCATTATGTCAAGATAACTTCTTTAATAAGAAGTGTTGAGGTAGCTAGCGAACAAAGAAGTGTAAGGGGGAAAGAGCCCCATAGAAAATTAAACTAAACCTGAGAAGGGCACATCTAACCCTAGCCACCCTAGCCAACAACTTACATAGTAGATAGAGATACAACCCCAAGGAGGGGAGTGATAAAATCATTTGTGAGGAATTTCAGAGAGTCATCATTGTAATATTTTGAGACATAACCTTCTTATACACTTTTTGAATATTTAAGCATGCTTGTACAATTTCTAATTATGATTTGGAATTTTCATAGTGTCCCTTAAAACATATCCTTATGCTTTTGGCCTAAATGGTTACTCAGTAACCACATACATATACTGGACCAAGTTGAATTATATATATAAAAAAAGAAATTGCTCTAGATTTCTGCAAGAGATAACACATAGACAATTAATTATTCTTCTTGCAAGAAAAATGTATTAGATAACCTGCTGTGAAATATAATTGATCACATGTTACAGAATGATATATAATAATTGACTATAATAAATTAAGATAGATAGTATGAGGTAATCAATATGCACACCAGTGTTAAAGGGGGGAACCCTATGGTTGTACATGTAAGAAAAATTGGGTATAACATTCATCAACAATTGGTAACACATAATGGGAAGGGCCAAAGATAAAGAAACACTGGAAGTTGATCTCTAGTTTACTCTTAAATAGGATATAAAAAATAGCTAAGTTACTTGGACAAGGTAGACAACAATATAACTACCTCAAATATTAGAAGAAAATAAAGTTATTCTAAGATATACCTATATATGATTAATGAGTATGTGACCTTTTGAACTAAATTAAAAGCATAATAATGCTACCCAAAAGGACAATATGCTAATTGCAATTTATCATAAGAATGAGTGGTTTTTGAAAAGGATTTATTTCTCGTAATTTTGATGTTGCTATAATGCTTCTAACTTTTTATTTAAGTGCAAATTGTTAGCTCATGTGAGGTTGTGTAGCTTTTTGACGACTCTTGAAGAGTACATGAATAATGATTGAGGGTTCCTAGAGAATAATTAAGATGATTATATGAGTATGCCTATTTCTTACCTAATGATTGACAAAACCTAATGGTAACCTTGATAACTACCAATTTATATCAAGGCAGATTAAAGGTCCCTTGTCAAACCTCTGTATTTACAATCACAGATAAGATATGCTATAAAGCGAGCTATTACTAGAATACATTGCAATGAAGGGGATTCATCTACCAAAGGAAACCTTAGGAAATGAAAATTTCAGGTATGAAGTGTTATCACTCTAAAATTTCTCTAGAGTTATTAGGAAATAAATGATAGACGTAACCACAAACCTACTTTGGAGATTAGGATCTAGCCTTCCTCACGCTTAGAGAGGGCTCTCTCTTTAGGATTTAACCTTGTTTAGTTAATTGATTTTAGGCTAGTTATGAATGTACTTGGATTTTGATTTGGATTTGGTGGTAGGATCACTGACTTAGATGGATAGAGGGATGTCCTTTACCATTGGGCTATCGAGTCAAGTGTTAAGAAAACAAGACTTTCTAAATATAGTGTTTGTAGGGCAAGGCAGCTGAGTAAATTCAGATCTTAAGGATGGATGGTGAAGTGGTTTTCAATCAGATCCAAGGAGCAATTAAGGGTTCCTTAAACAAGATAATGAAGGAAGTCGTAGAGGTTAATTGAAACTATGGAGCAATGAAGGGTTCCCTAAGTTGAATATCTAAAGAAAACATTAAAATGATTACCTGTTCAAGACATAGTGTACTTAAAAAAATTCTATAATATAATTCCAGTTAATTCATTCAACTAAGATAAGATGCAATTTTGTGAAACACTTAAGAATATGACAATTTCACAAAAGAAAATACTTCATTGAGGTCTAGCTCAACACATGAATCCTATAATGTAATACCTTTATTACTCATTCCAGTCCGTTGACTTGAAAAAATGGTATAGTGAACCCTTAGGTTTCATATTAATACAACTATAGAAATGTCTAGCAATCCAGACCCTATACTTCAAATTATCAAGTATTTATACAAAAATAGTTTACAAAATATTCCAAATTGTCTTGGGAATTAATCTAGGATAAAAAGCATCTTCATGCAAGAAGGTAGAGACAGATATTCAATTGATGTAAGTTGTCCATGTTTAATTGGTTGTGCTATCTTCACTTTTACTCTGCATTTTTACAGTAAGTGATTTAACTTTTCCCATGTGTCTGCATCTGGTAATTTAATATTTACCATTTCTCTATAAATTTCATCAGCTTCTATGTACTTAGCAAACGTGGGCTTATTCACAAAAAGGTGTTTCACCTCATGTTGGAGGTAAAAGATGTACTCAAACCTTTGGTATAGAACCTTTCTTTTAGGCATTCCCTTCAGAGAGGAATTATTGGTTTGATATCTTGCCACCATTCTAATTTTCCTGTTGTAGTCTTCCTATGGCATCAATTTGTCATTTATCACCAAAGGATTTGGTAGTCCTTATTTCCTTAAAGCATCAAACTTTAGCATGAACCTGTCTATAGCTAGTTGCATGGTTTGGGATTTGTCCTCAAGGTTCATCATTAAATTCCTCTTGGTGAGCACTTTTTTCGCCTCTAATATGGTGTCAGTCGTATTATCTACGTTCATTTCTTGTAATTCATATTTATTTTTAGAGTTAAGGAAGTCGATTAATCTCGTGTCTTCTTCTCGCATGTCTCCAAGTTCAACCTTAACTCTTTGAATTGCTTCTATAGCCTCTTTGACTAAGTAATTTTGTTCAAATATGACTTGTATAGATGGCCAAATATCATTGTCAGAGTCAATGATATTGGCCAATAGTTGTTCTTTAGCTTGGCCAAGTGGCTACTTCAATGTTAGCTCTTTCTCTAAATTCTTTATCCTCTCATTCATCCTGGTTGACTTCTGACTTTCAACTTTGTACATAATCTGAGCCAATTTCTTTTCATACTCTAGGCTTCTTAGCCGTTCTTTGAGTCTATTTATCAAAGACGTTTGATTGGACATGTCTTCATTGCTTTGACCAATTTTCTTGCCTCATCACTTGGCTGAGTTGCTGTTGTTGTTGAACCTATTGCTAATGTAGATATTGTTGCAGCTAGAATTACTAGATCCAGTGGAGCTGTGGGGACCAATGAAGCTACCAAGGTTGATGAAACTATTGTAGTCACTCTGGGAATGATAGTGGCTACCTCAAGGTTGGCCTATTTTAGATTTATTAAGTTGTCTAAATCCTTCTCCATTTCTTTCAATTCGTCATTAAGTTGTAGAACAAGGTCCATCATTTCCTGTTACTGAGTTTTGGCTCTCAAGGACCTACTTCATCTATGGATGTTCTAAATGAGGTAGCATCAATTGTTTTTCTAGAGAAACAATATCTTGATTCTTTGCTTTTATTAATTTCTCTATAGCCTTGACATCATTGGCACTATATCCAAGTTCAACCACCAAGTCTTCTAGTGGCTTGATTCTTTTGTCCTTGGCATGTGAGGATCCCTTTTCTAGCATGTACTATGATGTAATATTATCCAGTGAGCTTTGGAGTTTGTGCAGAACCATTCCTTTATTTTTCATGGTGGAATAAATCATCTCGCTTGCCTATTTGTGGAACTCAATTTGGTCAATAGGGTGAACATCCCTAGCCAGAACCTCAAAATCTATTTTCTTGTAGTCTGTTGAAGATATGGGCCGCTGGACTATACACTGCATGAATGTCATTTGAATTTTACTTGTTTTATTGTCAAAGGCTGAAATTAATCTATTTTGATTTGCAGGTGTCTACTTAAAGTACTGGGCATACGTCTCAGCCTTTAATGCCTCATTCCTCAACTTAATTTCTTTACAGTTCTCTTTAATATGTTTCTCTTCATCCAAAGGCTTTCTGGATGAAGAGACCTCAATGTTAAGTTGTTTCTCAATAGGTTGGGTGTTTGAGGTAGAAGGCTGGTGTGTTTCTTCTAAAGTTGGTGGGCCTGTATTCCTTCTAACTATTGTTTCAGTGTCAGTGATTTCCACTGTATCAACGGTGTCTTCCTGTTCAATTAAAAGATTAATCTTGGGTCTCTTCCTATAATTGATCTCAAATTGGTCATTTGTAGTATCAATTTCTCAACTAGAACCTACTTCCCTCGTTCTTTTTACATTGTTGTCTTCATTTGTTGGAGTGTGTAGGATGGGAGTAATATTCATTTATTCTTCTAGGGATGGAACCTGCAGAAAGGAACTAGTATCAATCTACCTTTCCACATATATTATTCTCCACATCTACTATAGTACTGTCCATATCTATGAAAGTGTTTTCCAACCATTCTGACTGGTTGGCGAATCTCTTAATGTTTGGCCTAGGATGTTGTTTTAAAGGACCCAATTAGACTTTGAGCCTTAGTTTATTTATGACTCCATGAGGGTCATATATCCACAAAAAACCATTCTTGAAATTCATCTGCTATAAAATTGTATCCTCCTCTCATCCAACTTACCTATTATTACAAATAAATGGGCCCAATTGATTTTTCATTTTAAACTGGGTCTTTTTCCTAACTGATAGGAAGTTGACTTCATCAAAGTTTATAATTTGTCTAAAGTACTCTAATGAAAATATTTCATGGGAAGGTGTTTGGGGAATTTGTATGGAGCTAGTTGGCATCCATATATCCTGATCTCTATGTCATCCTTGTATAGATAATAGTATCCCACTCTATTGTTCTTTGCCAACTATAAAACTCTTTTAATCTCCTCACTAATTCTGGGATGATAGCTACTGGTTAACATGATTATAACCGGATAGATAAATGAATCAATGAACTATTTATAGGAAAAAATAGTGGATTATTTTTGGGTCAATGGTGTCCAATAGATGAAAGATATTGGATTGCCTTTGGTGTTTAACTTCTAAATCCTAATTGGAAATTTGTCTGACTGGAAGTACAACATATGAAATAACACTGATGAATATTTGAAGACTCTCTCATTTGGTAGTCTGATGAATTGTTCATGGATTCTGTCTACTATGAACTGAACATAGTGTTAAATTGTAGCAGGAGGATTTCTTGGGAAATGTATACAAAGGATATAAAAGAAAACCTCATCCACTTGTTCATCTGGGGTGTACCATAGAATTTAAGAGAGCAGGGTTATAATTTGTCTGCCTCTCTCAGAAAAAATGGTGGTAGCATATTGAGGACTATCTGTTGGAGTATGAGACTCCTCTATGATGAAAGTTTGAAAAATTTGAGCCTTAATGGGAATGTAGAGGTTTATGTAGAGTTCAAGTAAAATTTTAATGTAAAGTGGGGTCTCATTTAGGCCTGGATGAATCTATAGAATTTTATTAATTGATTATACTGTAATGGTGAATAAAACTTGCTGGTCAGGGGTGACTGTGGCTCTTCGACTGACAATATAGGAAGTTTTGCAGAAGTGGATGATTTTTGGGAATGGGTGCACTTCTAGGAATAAGTACTAAGGAAAATTGCACTCCCATAGGTTAATGTCATCACTCTGGTTCAAAACCTTGTCATTACTCCAGCAGTGGAGTTTTAGTACGTAGGCAAGGGAAGCAATGTCCTTGATTTGAAATTCTTTGTCAACTAATGGAAGGTGGTCACTGTCCAGGTGAAGGGTTTACAAAGGTCTTACCTCTAGAGAGGTTTGTGAAGACATAATTGGGTTAATTCAAATGAATTAGTTTTCATATGGCTTTTAGTAGTAAGGTTTAGAAACTCAGAAATAGTGGGGAGGGTAACATCAATCTGTAAAAAGGGGTTTGGGTGCACAGTGGGTTTTATTATTTAGTTTAGGAAGGTTTCTTCATTATTTTAATTAATTAATCTCTTATTACTATGTATAATTCATACTTTACAGGGCCACTCTGGATTTATTAAGAATACCTGGAAATTTGACGATTTAGTGCACATATGGGTTTTTGTGGGAGCTATAGAGGGTACTAATTCTTGAACTAGCTATCTACTACTTCAATTTCGTGTCTGCAGTGTCTTAAGGTGGTAAAATGTGGCTAAATTGGTCTCTCATAGGTTCAGGGGGTCAGAAATGGCTTAATAGATGTTTATAGTGAAAATGAACGAAAATAGTGAATTGGTGCTTTTTCAGCCTTTTAACTCGTAATGGTTACATTTTGGCACAGAATTTGGCCAATGAATAGTGGTCAGTTTTTCCTTTAGGAGGGGAGGTGGTTTTGTATGATATCAGATAACTTTTGGATGGTGAGCGATATTTTTCACGAGCAAGCGATATAACCTAGTGCTGCCACATAGTAGAAAAGTGCCCAACCAAAATCGTGCATCTCACATGCTCTCGTGTCATTAACTATTGGATGATGAGTCCGCATGATATGGATGTGTGTTGTTGGATCTGGTGGCGGGATATCGGAGTGATATTGAATAGCGAAGTTGCATAAATGAGGTCGGGAAAGTGGTTGTTTGGGCCCGAGGTTTAATCACAAAGACTTTGAATTAATTAACGAATAATATCGTATTTTTTAATAAAAGAAAATGGTTAATAAAGGTGGGACCATGGGTTATATGGCGTGGTATTTTAACTGCACCAAGGGATGGTGGGTAAAAAGGTTGTCAGGGAATATTAACATAGGGTAGTTATAAAGCGGGACTTTAGGAGAAAACTTAGGATAAAAGGTTTTGCGGGTTTTTTTTAGGGAAAATGAAATTAATAAGTGGGGAAAGTATTACATGTGATGGAAATGTGTTCCACACTAGGGAAAAAGGGTTTTCAGAAGGGGGAATTATTTTTTAAGGGTAAGGTGTAGGGAAATGTGTGAAACAAAGGGATAAAAGGTGAAAATGGAGGGAAAGGGTTTTTTACAAGAAATGAAGGGATAATGAGGGGAAATTATAAAATAAGTATGTGGTGGCGAAATGAAATCAGGGGAAATTAATAAACCAACTTTGGTGAATATCCTTTCTTTTTCCTCTGGCACATGAAGCACAAGATTAAGCATGACGAATTTTCTTTTGACTTGGCAACCTCATGCATTTGAAACATTTCTTCTACCTACAATTTATTTACCTTAGCATTTTCTCTTCATTCAATGGGTGAATTTGAGCTTGCTGACCCTTAATTTCCATTTCTTTTTATAGGAAAACTATCTAATTCTAACCTTATAACTTCCAATGGCTTAGACTAAATTGATGAGCTCATTATTATTCTCTACCTAATTACTGATCTGCAAAGTCTAAACAGTTTGGCTAGATCTTTATTCTCTATCTATTAGCATGGAATTTAAAGGATGGATGAGTCAGGATTAAACTATTTGACTATCATGGATTGTGGCATTTTTCCAAGCTGCACATAATGTTGTTTTGCAAGTAAAGTAAAGGAGTGGCATTTGAATTTTCACACTTTCATGATCTATGTTTTATATCATTTGGTGGGGTTCGTATTTTTTACTTTCCTTGATCTTTTTCTTTCTTTTTCTCTTTTGATTATTCTTTTCGAACATACCCTCTTTACATTTTTTAATTTTAATATGGGAAACACTTTGTAGAAAGGAAAAGTATGTACAATATTACAAGATTGACCATACCCAATACAAAATTATGAATCCTATTATTATAGGAACCTAATAGTGGCTCCACATGGGGATGGCATTTCGGGGTGAAATTTCAAGAACTTTAAAATCAATAGTCTTTGAAACTTTGGTTGTGGTTGTCTTGTAAATAGTCCTTTGTGATCTACTTTATTCATATATATGATCGTACACATTTCAAAGCTTAGGGCCTTCTCTCCCTGCTTCAACCTCAAAAGATTACTATCCAATCCAATCTAAACTCTGCAATGTTATATACAATGAGAAAAATAAAATTAGCTAGTGTTAATCTGGGGATAAGTAATGCTTCGACATTCTACTATTGACTGGTCCTCCTGGTAGACTTGTTCCATCTAACTATCTCGAGAAAAATCCAATGTTACCTTTGTAACTATAAATGATATAAGGGCCTTGCCATAAGAAATCAAATTTACCATGGTTACCATTTTCTTCTCTTCTAGAATCCCATTTGAGTACTTTGTCACCTATGTAAAAATCATCAACTTTGGCCTTTTTGTCAAAAATCTTTTTGATTTTATCGTGGATCACTTGTGATTTGACATAGACTTCTTCTCTGGTTTGCTGCAAGTGTATTGTATGATTTATCCTCATTTGGATATCATTTGGTTCTACTTCTGACTCTTGAATCATTTTCATCACTGATACTCCTGAAGAGCATGGAAAAACATCATCATTCCATATACTAGCTTGTAAGGAGATGTACCAATGGATTTCTTGGTAGTTAGTATGTCTGCCAATAACACATTAACAAACTTGTTGTTCGAGGTCTTCTTATTGTCTTCTAGAAGTTTCTTGATGATAATGAAGAGGATTTTGTTTGAAGATTCTTCAAGTCCATTACCTTGAGGGTAATAGGCAGTGGAATGGCCAACAGTAATGTGATATTTGTTAGAAAAGTCCACAATTTTCTTGGATTTGAAATTATGGGCATCCAAACCTAGAAAGGGTATGTTCTCAAGGAATGAGACAATGACAGAGCCTATGGCGTCTCTAGAAGGGATGGCTTCTATCCATTTAGTAAAGTAATCAGTGGCTGTCAAAACCCATTTATGTTGGGACGAGGAGGCTAGTTGAATTTCCCCAATGAACTCCAAAACCCATTGTTGAAAAGGAATTTATGTCGAGATGGGTTTGAGAGGTAATGGTAAGAGATTAATTTTTCCTTCAAATATTTGGCACTTGTGACAGGAGGTCACATATTTCTTAAAATCTGCAAAAAGGGTGCGCCAATTAAAACCTGCCCTTAAAATATTATCAGCAGTAGTCTTCGAATATAGGTGTCTTCCACAATCTCCTACATGAAATTCTTGCATAAATTTGTCAGCTTCCTATTTTAATAAATAATTTAATAGAATGCCACCATTATCTTTCCAAAATAAAGCATTGTCTATGATAACATATTTCATTGATTTCATTTTCAAAAATATACTTTTAGTTCTAGATAAACTAGGAGGATCTTGTAAGTTTAGTAAAACAAATATGATATCTACATAAGAAGGTGAATGTATGAAAGGTTCGATAATATATGGAGTCATCATCCCTTCCTAATCATCTAGGGCACCAATGAAATTTATATATAAGGTCTGACAGTTCGATTCGGCCAGGAGTTTATCTAAACCTTGGCCTTTGATAAATTTTGTAGGCTATATTTCTATGTCATATTCCAAAATTGTGGCAATCCATTTGCCTCTCTTTCCTTTAGGCCCACTTTGTTTCAAAATGTCCTTTACTATTGAATTTTGAACATAAGCAATGATGTGTGAATACAAGATGTACACTTTGAAATCCTCAATAGCTTTCACTACAGAAAGTGCTTGTTTTCCATTAAGTTGTACTTTACTGTGACATCTCTCAAATATTTGATGAAAAATGCAATAGGCTGCTCATATCCTTAATCATTCTTTTGTAACAAGACTAATGCAATAATATGTTCTGAAGCAAAAGAAAAAATTATAAAATATTTTTTGAAATCAAGACTTATGAGGATTGATGTTCTAGTAAGGGCTTGTTTGCTTGCCTTAAAAGAATGTTTAACCTCTACTATCCACTTCAGTGCTGAGTCTTTCTTTAACATGTTATTTACTTCTATGATTAGTTCTACTAAGTTAGAAATGAATCTCCTAAGAAAATTTACTTTTCCTAAAAATGATTGTAACTCGTTGATGTTTCTAGGATGAGTGATGTTCATGATTGCCTCTATTCTAGTTAGATCTATTCTAATTCCATATTTTGATATTATGTTTCCCAAGAGTTTACATTCTTCTAAACCATAAAGTGTCTTTTTGGGATTTAAGGAAATACCAAATTTTCTACATTTAATGAAAACTCTTCTTAGGCGATCTAGATGTTCATTATCTGATTTGGAAAACATTGTGATGTCATCTTGGTATACCACTAGAAACTCATGGATTTCTTTTGGAAAGGCTATGTCCAATTCTCTTTGGAATGTAGCTCCAGCATTCATTAATCCAAAGGAAATTTTCAAATACGTGGAAGTACCCCAAGGAGTGGTAAATGTAGTCTTTGTTTGACCCTCTAGTTAAACTAAGATCTGGTTGTATCCAGAGAATCAATCAAGCAATGAAATTTTGGATGACCCTACTACCCTCTAGAGAATGTGGCTCATTTTATGCAGAGGATAGTAATCTTTTAATGATACTTTTTTCAAGTTCCTGAAATCAACACAGAGTCTAATCTCTCTTGTTTTCTTTCTAGTAGTGACTAAATTAGAGACCTAATATGAGTATCTAATTGGTGCTATGATTTGTGCATTGTACATCCTATTTACTTATTTTTCAATTAATGGCATAAGAGGCTGATTAATTCTCCTAAGATTTTGTTTAAATGGTTTCTGATCTTCTTTGAGGGGTATCTTATGTTGAATAATGATAGTATCATAATACTCAAGGTCTTCATAACTCCAAGCAAAGACATATTGAAACTCTTTGAATAGACTTATGTATTTCAACTTTTCATTTGAAGCTAATGCTTTGGATATTTTGATAGCCTTTGGTTTTTCTTCTGTTCCTATGTT
>APFE031337330.1:53295-63667 GCA_000404065.3 Pinus taeda | reverse complement strand
CCCCTGTTAGGCTTTGGACAAATATTCTCATCCTCACAGTGTCATCATCTATCTCATAATTTTCAAAATGATCTTGCATTCTCTTGGCATGCTGAATGGCTGAATAAGGGCCAGTGGAATCAAAATATGAGATTTTGGCCTGATAATCTTGAGGTAAAGCCACAGGATTGGCAGGTAGTTGCAGAGGTGCATATCTGGCCATATTCACAAGATTTTGGGGGTTGATAAAGGCAACTGGGATAACAGGAACAGTAGGTACTACAGGGGTAACAGGTATGGATGGTTTAAGAGCGTTGATCAAGAGAATGTGTGTAGGAGAAGAAGGAGTGGGTGGGGAGCTTTGAGATGTTGATGGGGAACTAGGAGAATTAGGGGTAGAACGAAATAGGACTTTGATCGGAGTGGGGATTGGGTTAGGATAATCAGTCTGTGGACTAAGGTCAGCAAGTTTATCTTGTTTTTGCTGATTCCTAACTAGTTTGGGGATTATATTGGGATTTTGGAAGACAGAAGGAGGGTTGGGGTCAGGATTAGCCCTAGTGTACCGAAGATTCTTCTTGGGAGCCAGCTTCTGAGCTAGTCCTTTTTTGTGAAAGCTTTGTATAGCAAGGACTGGTCAGGAGGTTGAAAGGATTCTGTGTATCTATGTTGGGTATAAAAGATATCCGAGTCAGCTCTTCCTTCAGGCTGCAGATGCTTGTATGGGAGCAGTTTGAAGGTTTCTTGACTGATTTTCAGATTCTGAGTGTAATCTCTTGGTAGATATATAGACTTTTAGATCTTGAAGTTCCCCAGTGGAGTCCCCATTTATGTTAACACCCAGGTTGTTCCCTATGACTCCCAAGGGAATATGGCCGGGGTAACCACTAACCAATCTTTGGACTATAGCTTCTAGCCCAGCCGTAATCAGAGAGGGCTCTCTCTGTAAAGTTTGTCACTGTTTTAATGAAGTTTTTAGGCTAGTTATGAAGTGAAAGTGTGATTTTTTTTTTTATGTTTGGTTGGGAGGATGCTTTTGATAGTTAGAGCGTTATCTGCAGATGAAACTAATCCATTGGGCAATGGGGTCTGTAACTATTGCTTCCTTGAAATCTTGGCTTAGTGCAGCTGGAATTATAGGGCCTGTGTGTATTTCATAAAACAAATTGTAAATTGTGAGAGTGGAATGAAAAACAACTAGCAAGGAGCAATTAAGGATTCTTTACTAAGCTGGGTGGTGGGAAAGAGGTCTATTACTTAGGAGCAATTACTTGAATTCCTGAAATAATAGAGCACTGTGATGATATAGCATGAAAGGTAGCACTTAAGAATTACCCTTTAGATACCATAACTGAAGAAAACATATGAAATAGCTAGGATTGAGCTCAGGGCAATCAAAGATTAAGTCCTGGGACTATTCTTTTTCCTTGCCATTTAGATATTGAGTACATGGAGAGCATAAAAGATATATGAAAGTATAGCAAACATATATGTAACAGAGAGTAACGAGAAAACTTATTGAGCCATGGTATACACAGGAATCCTGCAATTTTGAGCCATACACCATCAAGACAACAAGAGACACAATGCTTGGAGAAATCCCATCATCCTTTGTATTAGTTGTCTAAATATTTACAACATAAGAGTAACAGAAGAGATATCAAGAGATTTCTTACATCCGGAGTCCAACCCCTACTAACAAATGCGAGGGGGAATATATAGAAGTCAAATACAAAAATATCTCAGGCATTGAGTCATCTGAGAGGGAAATATCTTCTTACACTCGTACATGGCTTGTAGATAAGAAGTAATTATAATCTTAAATGAGTTATAAAATCTCTTAACTTCCGTCAGAGTAATTTTGACCTTTGGGGCTCACGGAGTCGGTTGAGCGGCTTTATCATAACTGCTGAATGATGTGTTGTGCAGCTGTCACTTTCCTGTGTCTTCTTGGCCCTGCCACCTGTGCTTGCTGATGCTATTGTTGCGGCCGAGTACCTGTGCTGAGTTGGCTCAGCGTCTTCATACCTGCTGATGTATCTTTTGTCCAGCTGTGTATGCAATGCAAACTTTTTGCTGAAGAGAAAGTTGTGATTACTTAACTTTGATTCAAAAGTAATCTTATTAATTCCTGCCATGTATCTTGTGGAGGCAACTGATGCTTCAAAATTGACCCCATGGTCTCATCAGCCTCTGTATACTTATAAAAATGAGGGGGCTCATCAAATAAGTGTGCAACTTCATTTTTAATAAAAAACAAATTATCTAATCTATCAAAAAGAATTTGCCCTATTACTGGGCCTGCTCATGAAGATGTGCTTGGTGCTTCAGTAATCTGTGTTGCTGCAAAAGTGCTTACTCTATTGACATATTTCTCATGTGAGAGTAATTTTCCTGATTCTAATAAACTGGGGAGCCCCCTATCCTGTAAAGCCATGAACCTATTCTGGAATTTATTGATGTCAGCTTGCATATCCTGGATTCTCCTGTCCAGGGTCTGAATTAGGTTCCTCATTGTCAGGACTCTTTTGATTAAAGAGATGGTTTCAGTCCTGTTTCCAATTCCCATTCTTACCAGCTGGGAACTTGTCCTGTAATTGAGCACTTCTATCATCTTGGGGGCAATCTCAAGCATATTGCCTAGAGATTCCCTTGCTCTCTGTAATTCTTTTCGTGCTCTGCTAATGAGTGCCACTTGCTCATATATGGCCTCAATATATTCCCATTGGTTGGTTATTGATTGTCCAATGGTGGTCCAGATAACTTTCTTTAGCTCTGCTGTAACTTTATCAAAAGAGAGCTCTTTTTCTAGCTCTGCAATTCTCTTCTTCAGAGCTTTCACTTCCCTTTCCCTCTGAGCCACATTTTTCTTAGATTTGTCATATTTCTCATTTACCTTTGCTAGGCTGTCCTGGGCTTGGCTGAGCTCAGACATCTGGGCCTCCAGCACCTGTATTTCTTTCCTCAGCTTCTGCATGTCCAGGCTTTCAGCCTGCTCTGTTGTTGGTGCTGAGGTGGCTGGTGCTATGGTGTCTGGAGCATCCTGTTGTGCTTGTTGCTTTGGAGGGACAGTATCTTGAGGGGTTTCCTCAAGGTTTATTACTTCTGTAGGCGGCTTGGAAGATTGCCCTGCCTCCCTCCGCTGCAATGCTGCTTCCAATGTGGTTTCTGTATCCTACAGCTTTTCTTGTGTTTCAATCAGCTCCTTGTATAATGTCATTAATAAGGAAGCTGCATCCTTTTCTTGCCTCTGCTGGGCAACCTCATCTGTCTGTGGGTGGAGAGTTGGGGGGATCGTCAATTTCTTCTTTATTGCAGCCATGTCTACATATTTAGCTTAAGGACTTGTTGTACAGCCTTAACATCATTGGGATCATGCCCAAACTCTATTATTATTTCCTCTAGTGCCTTGATTCTGTTATCTTTAGCTTGAGAGGATGCCTTCTCCAATTCAAGCTGTGTTGCAGTGTTGTTTAGGCTATTTTGCAGCATGTAATTGATCAAGGTCTTGCCTGCTAGAGTAGCATAGACCATCTCACCCATCTGTTTGTGAAGCTCGATCTGATCTATGGGGTGGATGTCTTTTGCCAAGACCTCCAGATTAGTCCTGATGTAGTCTGCAGCAGTTTGTGGTTGCTGCACTGTCGGGGTGAAGTGGCTCATGGTCATCTTGCCCTCTTGCACATCAAATGCGGACATGATCCTTTGCTGATTTGGAGGAGCCATGTTTAGCAGGTGATTGTAGAGCCGAATTTTTATTGGCTCACTCCTTCTTTTGGCCTCTTTGAACTGCTCTTTTATGCTTGCAGCTATCCCCTGCTGCTACCCTGAGGAGCTCACCTCTCCTAATGTTGCCTTATCTTGCTCCTGCTGCAGGGAGCTGGCAGAAGCCTCCATACTTGGCATTTCCTCCTCTAAGAAGGGATTTAGCCTTTGCCTCTTCTCTGATGTTTCAGTAAGGGGAGTTTCCCTCTCTCTTTTTCTGCTAATATCCTCCCTTTGAGGGGTTTGGAGGATGGAGGAATCAACTCTGGAATCCTGTCTAGGAGGCGCCATAGGTGTTATCTTTTCTTGAGTAGCTGTTTGGGCCTCTCCTTTCTACTTCTCCTGACCCTATTGGTCTGCTTGTTGCTGTTCCTGCTGGGGCTGCTGTTGATGGCCCTGTTGGCCCTATTGTTGGCCCTGTTGGCCTTGTTGTTCCTCTGGCTCTTCCATAACTTTATCCTTGCCTTTGCTCTACCCTTGATTTGTAGTTTGCACTGCCTCTTGTTGTGTTGCAGAGGATGAAGCAGCTGCTCCTGTTTGAGGATTTGGCAGAGAAAGCACCTGAGAAGGACATTCCAAGTCAGCCATTTTTAACAAATGCCTCCTAGCCCTTTCAACTAGTTCTTCTTGAGACACAGGCTCTTCTAGTGTGTTTCTTCTCCACTTTGTTTGATTAGCATGTCTTAGAATGTGGAACATGCTCTCATGCTCATAGCTAGAGAGCTTGCATTTCTGCCTTCTTAAGGATATAAAGTTGTTAGGGTCATAGGGCTTCCAAAGGAAGCTTTGTTTTAGGCCAAGGTCTTCCAACATCCTATCTGCCTCTTTCCATCCTTCTCTTCTGTTTAAGATGAAGTGGCCAAGCTGGTTTCTAACTTTAAGCTGTGCCTTTTTACCCTTTCCTGCAAAGTGTACCTGGTCGGCATTGCCAAATTGCCTGAAATACTCCAAGGCAAAGAGTCTCATGGGCACAAATCTGGGCAGCCTGTATGGGCGCAGCTCACACCCATATATTCTAATCACAGTGTAATGCTGGTAAAAGTACCAATCTCCTATGTTGTAGGCACTGGACAGTTGTAGAATCCTCTGCATCTCATCAGAGAGTCTTGGAGGGGGTGATGTCAAGAGCAGAGATAAAGCTGGATGGATGAATAAGTCTATGAACTCAGAAGATGTATATGGTGAATATGCAAGAATGTGGAAGACTGAGCTCCAGTATACCACTCATCTTGGGTTTCCTACTGCATCAGTTCTCTTGATTTCAAAGGAGAACTTCTCATGTTGGTGGTACAGAATGAGATGATAAATATATGAGGTGTATCTGAACACCCTCTCTCTGGACAAGTGTAGAAATTGCTCATGTATCCTTGTCAGAGATATATGTAGCATGTCATAACAAATGGGGGCCTTACCAGGGGAAAACATTGTCATCATCACTAGCACAGTTTCCTCTATAAACTCCATTGATTTGTACCCCAGCACTGAGCTTATCATGTATGCCAAGTCCAGGCCCAGTTGATTTAAATAGCCATCAAAGATGGGAGGATGCAACACTGTGTCAAATTTTTTAATAAACAATTGATTCAGCTTTAGGATCTCTACCTCTGTGAGTACCTTGGCTCCTTGATTGATTAGGTCCAGCAGGGATAAGGGAACCAATTTCTTTTGAGTTTTGAACTGAAGCATTTCCCTGATGGCCTCAGGGGTGGTGTAAAATACTACTGCACCTTGAGGGTTGAGCACAGCCCTCTGCATAGGGTCATAACAGACAGCACACAAGTGGATGAGGTCAGGGAACTGGTTGACCTGGGGCATCTTGAAGATTGGGAGGGAGGACTCCCAAATGCCTAGAATATCTGTTCCATCTCTGTGCTTAGCCCTTAGCTCATTTAGCAAATGAATGTGAAACGTACATTTGGATGGGCTGTCTTCTGAGATTTGGTAATCTAGGTCTGCCAAATCTTGCCAGTCCAACTCCCTCTGGGGAGCATTCAAGGGAGTAACATTGAGGGCTACTGATGCCGAGGGGGTATCCATGTTTGTTTGAATATTTCTTGAAATGATGAGCGTGCTTAGCTGAGAAAATGGAATTGAGAGGAACACAGAGTAGCAGGATTGCTCTACAGCAGAATAGGATAGTACTGGGCTCTCTGAGAAGACTTCTTATACAGTTTAGCAGACCTCCTTTGACAATTTAGGAGCAGGTTATGAGTTCACGATTGCGCAAACAGAGAAGGGTTTTCACTAAAATTGAAGTGCAAAATGGCTCTGCCAATGTAATTCGACCTCTAATTCTCCAGGGGAAATAGGATATACTTGGTTTTCTGGTGAAATTTCAGTATTCTACCGTGTTCAGGTGTATTTTACAATTAACTGTGAAAAAACTAGTTTGCGAGGAGGTGGACGGGCAAATACCTGTTTAACCAATTGCTCAGGACGAAATAGCAGTTGGGTTGGCGCTTTGAGCTTCTGCGGATGGTCTGGAGTAGGCTAGTAGACTGTTCGTCATGATATGCATGCAGACAGCGCAGAGGTTCTTTTTACAAAAATAATGAAAAAACGCGAAAAATTGTGAAAATATGGCCTTTTTGCTTTATTGGCGCGCTTTTTGAGTGACGTCAGCATGTGGGTCCGAGTCGGATGACGTCAGCAGGACGTCATCGGGTTACGTGGCGGCCTGAGACCGGTCCACGGGGGTGATGAGGTGGCAGCTAGGTGGGCGAATGGAGGACGGGGTGTGCGGTTGTGGCATTGACGTGGGTGACAGCGGGGCGGGGACGTGGGAGGACAGGTGTCGCCATATCGGGCCCCCTCCTGCACGGCAAGGAATCTGTCAGAGGGGGCTCCGACGGAGTTTGGCAGTGACGCATGTCCCCGCGTGACGTAAGCGTCTGACAGATATCGGAAGGTATCTGTCGGACGTCGGGGGCCTTCTGAAATCCATGAGAGCCATTGATCTGTAGGCGCGCGATCGGACGGCTATCGGACAAGGGATCTGCACGGCGGATAAAGTGAACATTTCCTAACGGTCCGATGTCGGGCCCCTCCGAAATTGCTATTGGCCATAGATCTGGCAAGGCCGCGATCGGACGGTCATCGGGTCGATCAGTTGCACGGAGGATAACAGTCAGCGGGCGGATTATAATATAGTATTTCTCGGCAAGCGCGCCCAGCGGGACCCTCCACTTATGTATGACTTTGAATGGTTTTTGATGATTTTCTTTATTAAAATCAAATTTTCCTGGCAACATTAGGAACGACAAAAACAAAGGTTTTCCATGAAAATTTTTATACAAGGCATATGGGGGCAAAACTTTAGGAAAAGCGGGTTTTGACAGATTTATATAAAAGAAGGCGCACATTGGCTCCCAACCTTAGGATAAGGAGGGGAAAGAAGGTTTCATGATATTTTGCCTTTTAATGGTATAAGGGGGCTCAAAAGGTTTTCTTTAAGGGTTTTCAGGAAAAAAATGGAGACTTGGGTAGGTAGATGTGTTCAGATGGAAAAAAGGGGTTAAACATGGGTTCTTGACCTTAACTAGATGTTAATTCAATTCTCAGCGAGTGGAAATTATGGCTATAGTGCCAAGGAGGGGATATTTATACATTGTGAGGGGTTTTATACACCATGGTGTTATAATAATAGGGGAAATGAAGTATAGGGAGCTAAATAATAGAGTTAGCTGTTAATGTGGGGGGAAAATATGGATGAAGATCAATACAACCAAGTTTTCTTGAAAACAACTTAGTGTAAGGAGTAGATCAAAATGAAAAGACTTTTGCACAAGAAATGTGGCTTTTAAAGGCCATAAGAATCATGACAAAGCCTTAAGTTTCTCTTATGTACACAACTTGTGAAGGGGTGTTAGTAATGAGTGATATACAAATGGACAAAAGGAAGTTATTCATGCTCCACTGTGTTGCTTTGCCTATACATGGTTAGCAAAGTTGATCTTGGAAGGGACATCACTTCTGCAACCCCATCTACCTACCCAACTAATTTGCCTAACATTTTTTATTTCTTCTTGGAGGGTGCACTTGGACTTGCAAACCCTTTGTGTGCCTTTTCTTTTGCATTGGCTTTTTTGCTTTCATTTCCTATCTAGTAGTGCCCTTATTTCTTCCAAGGCCCCAGATTAAGCAGTTGGGAACCTTAGTTTCTCTACCTAACTACTGATCTGCCAAGATTAAACAGTTTGGACAGATTTCTTTCTCTATTCTACAACATAAATTGAAAACATGGCATGATCCAGATTAGACTGTTGGGTCCTCCATCAAAACTTTAATGAGTATGGAGGCATATACACACCTTCTCTTTTCTTGCAAATATGGAACCTTTGTAGCAGCAAAATGGAGCATATTTGGCACTTTGTATTTGCCAATCATGAAATATGAAACCTATTGGTATAGGTATCCAACAGTAGCTATGCTAGAATTCCCAGTATCTTCAGAGGTTATTGCTAGGGTGACTGAAATTCCGAGAGGAGGGCAGGAGTGGTTTAAAAATTTCAAATTTGATATGATCCCCTGCAAGGAGTTCCTAAAGGAGCCTTATGTAAATGAAGATCTTACAAAGGCTGTGCCAAGACATTATGTAAAAGAACATTGTGCACTTCTCCTAACATGTATTCAAAAATATTTAACATGTGAAGGGAGATATAACAAGGTTTATTCCTATCATTTTAAGCTGTTGCTGCATTTTACAGGCAAAGCCTTTATAGATATCCCATTCTACTTGTTTCGTAGCCTCAGCAAGATGTGTGACAAGATTCAATTGAGGAAAGATGACTGTGAGACATCACTGTTTCACCATGGTTTAGTAAAACTGTTAGTGTTGGATAACTTGCAGAAGATTGGTCGGGATTGGGACTCTTTTATTTTTATGGCTGGTTTTCAGAGTAAGACAGGCCTCACCCCACTGCCTGTTAGAGAAAGAGAAAGGTCAACTGAGGAACCTACTCTTGCTAAACTAAGAAAGGAGATAAAAGGCAAGAAGAAAACCAAGACCCAATTGAAGGAATCAATAAAGCCATTAGTTATCAAAGAGACACCGCAATCATCATCAAAAGAGAAAATCAAGCACAAGAAAAATGCACCAGGGTCAAGTGGAGTTGAACAAGTATCAAGAGTAAAAACCAGAAGTCAGTTAAGCAAAGAGAAGGGCAAATCAATAGCTGTTGAAGAAAGTCCAATATCAAAAGCTATTTTAAATGATTTGCTTGAGGCTATTGATTTTGAGCAAGCTAAATCAGTGCATAGTGAGTCAATGCATATTGACCTAACTTAATCATCACCAGAAAGCACTAAAAAATCAAAGGCCTCGAAGAGATTAAGGTTTGATAAACCTGGTAAAGAATTTGTGTTCAAACCACGGAGGCCAGTCACAAGGAAGCAAATTAGAGAAGCTGAGCAATTGCACGGAGAAGAGGTAGCTGTAAAGGTGCCTAGAACAGAAGTAATTGAACAACTGCCTAAAACAGAGGAGGCAGAGAAAATGAAGAAAAAACCCTATACAAGAAGACAAGCAAGAGAAATGGAGAAGCAGCTGCCCGGAACAGAAAAAGCAAAAGAAATCAAGAAGAAAGATTTGAATGAAAAGGTCCCCATTTCCCAAGAAGCAAAGACTACATCTTCAAAAGAACAGTGGGAGGCAATCGAAAAAGAAGTGGCTGAGATGGAGAGGGTCGTAGCTGAAATCGCAGCCATGGAAAAGGAGGTTGCAAAACTAAAAGCACAGCTAAATAAGTTAGCTGCCAAATAAAATTGCAGATTTTAAAAGTCAGGTGTTGCTCCAAAGTTTTGCTTTATTTTACTTAAGTTCATTGTTTTTAAGGCATGTAAGCACGGCATATAAAATCAAGGTAAATTAGGAGTTTTGAAACCAGTGGCAGAGCTGTTACAGTCACAGAGAATATTGATACATTCATTAAAGACTGTGTTTTTGAAGAAACAGCAATTTCGTAGCACGCTACGAAACTGCTGTAGGTGCTGTTTTTTGAAAAAATTAAACAGTTGCATGATGAGGTCAGCAGATTTTGAAGAAAAGGCCTAATGAACATCAAGGAGACCACACGAGACTATTAGGGCCATTCAAATAACGACAAGTGTCCATCCTTCATAAAGGTAAAATAGTTTGTCTTAAGCCATAGCTTTAATAAAGGTACTTTATTACCGGTGGTTAGGGTTTCGCTGAAGATGCATACGAGGATGTGGGCTTGTACACTTGTTCAATCAACAAGGCTTCCAGCATATCTGGAAAGATGGTGATGCTCATCAATTTTGAAGTATGAAAGAGCTGGGAACACATTGCTTAACTTTCGAAGGATGGTGGGAAACAAGGACCGAGAAAATAGGGGTTTATTATTATGATCAGTGAACCATCAGCACATTCAGCATCCAAGGCTAATCTGGTTTCTTGCATCCTTATCTCAGCTATCACGGCCAGTACTAAAGGAGACAGCTGTCGAAGATCTAGAAAGGAATCATGATACAAGGAGAATAAAATTAGAGTTTAAGTTTGATTAGGACTCTTTTGTAATTACAGTTCAATGCTTAGTAGATTTAATGAGTCTGTTAAGATAGATAAGGGTAGTTAATGTCAGTCATCGAGCTCCCCTCATGCTGGAGG